>CAJPIZ010001744.1:0-15576 GCA_905368565.1 Medioppia subpectinata | reverse complement strand
TTACTATTTTTACTAGTAAACAAATTGAATTTGAATATCATTAATGATAATAATGTCTAAATATATAAATGTCTAGTCTTTCCCCGAATATCATTGATGTCTATTTGTGATAAGTAAGTGAGAATAAAATATGATTTAGCCTTTAAAAGAGTCAAATCAGAGATCATTAAACGGTAACTCATTTAAAATGCATATTTTTTTATCCAACATTTATTACTAAAATAATTATTATTCAAATGATATAAAAACAATCTTCACATTTGACTTTTAAACCAAAATATACTTATTCACAGAATATACAGGATTTGTATACATAATATATAGCATAATATATAGCACACAGATTCTGTACAAATTCAGTATATAGCTAGACATGTTAGGGAAGGTGTAGTGACATTTTGGCAATGTTTAGGGGACTCTCTGAACATTTAGGCTAAAGTTTCAACCACTTTATATTAGAGACATTTATATTGCTCGTATTTACTAAATAAATCACTAATTTTAACAATTTAACATAAATTGATATTATTATTAACAATAAAAATAATTTATTTATTTACTATAAAGAACATTTTATTTAATTTGAATTTTGTAATATCGAATTTTTAAGTTGGTGATTTAAATAAAATACACAACACCATTTTCAAGAATTTACAAAAATCTTGAATAAAATTTAAATGTTTAAAAAACCAAAACATTTTTTATTATTTAAAATGAAGTTAGCTCTAATTAGTTTGTTAATTATATTTTTCAACACAATAAAAGTATATATTTGAAAAGCATGTGAAAATGACTCATTTTTATGAAAATTTAGCCTAAATGAAATGTTCAAATGAAAAGTTAATTGTAATTTTTATCCCTATATTTAGCATAATATATATAGAATATATAATTCAATTATCAGACATACCGCTAAAGTTTATGACATTATTTTCAGCTTATTTTGTATATCATATGAAATAATATTAATAGATCTTTGAGTGAAAACATTTTTTTTAATTTTTTGTATCGAGAGATTAAAAGAAAAAGTTTGAGTTATATATTGTTAAATATTTTATAAAAATATAATATTGTAAAAACAATTACAGTTAACGTATTTAATAATTGATTATTATTATCGTATTGTTTTTGGAGTGCATTAATGCTGTCCCTTATATTAATTGCTAGAATATACTTATGATTTAATTAACAAAATTGTTTAATAAATGATTACTTAGGGAATAAACAGTATTTCAGAAAGAAATGCTATAAATTAATTATTATTTCCCAAATTTATAGTCAATACCGGCCAAATGATAGGCATTTATATTTATTTCACAACTTTTATAAATACTATTGAATACATAAGAAGGAGAAGACTTATAATAAATTAAATTCATTTTGCAAAACACTTTCATTTAGTGTCCCTCCGCTCTCTCTGTCCTCAATAGGTGTAGGCGTTTGTGTGAATAAGTGTAGGACTGAGTGTCGAGTGGTTGCAAAGTTTTCAGACATAACTATTATATAAATATATTATTAATGTATATTCTTCTGCACTTCATGTATAATATAACCAGAATTTGTGCCTTTTTTGGGTCCACTTTTTAAAAGAAATGTTTAATCAAAATAAAAGGCAAAGTTTAAGCACTTTGTTTACTTCTCTCTCTCTCTCTCTCTCTCTCTCTCTCTCTGTCCTCAATAGGTGTAGGCGTTTGTGTGAATAAGTGTAGGACTGAGTGTCGAGTGGTTGCAAAGTTTTCAGACATAACTTCTCTGTTTCTCGCACTTCATATAGCGATTGGAAATCGAAATCCATTGTTATAGAGATGTGTTTGAGTTAAACCATTAAATGATATTCAATTTCTCTCTCTCTCATGTTTGCGATTTTTGTTGTTTTATTTCTATTATTTAATTCAATTCAGTCGTTAATCTGATTATTGAACGACTTATTAATTGTTAATGAATTAATTATCAGAGAATTTCTTTAGATGTTTATTCTTATAATGTGATTAGATTTTATCTTAAAATTAAACAAATTAAAAAATTCTACTCATTGAATGACTTGTAGTACAAAATTAAAACAAATTGAATATTGTTTATACATTTTAACATTAATTTATCTACAAATAAGTAGAATTAAAGTAATTACAATCAAAGGAATGAAAACATTTTTACATAAATATCGAGTTTACTAATTGTACACGACTTGTACTACACATGTCTTGGATAGAGATAAACATAATGTTTGAAAAGGAGATGTGGGCTGACATTGGATTTGATTCAATAATGATAACTGATTTGTTGATTGCATTTTACAGACGACTTTCATCGCATCAACGATTACATCGATTTAGAGGACATCACAGAAATAGATGAAGACATCAGTGATTTAGAGAGGGCTGAAGTGGAGGCCGCGAAGAACACCGGTATTTGTTAAACATTCATAGATGGAGACAATACCATACACATCCGGTGTAAGCTTTAATACAGGGAATGCTATCATATGGTGTTTATATTGCTTTATTAATTTTGAAAATACACTTTTTATTGATACATTGAATGTTAACATTAATTTATCTACAAATAAATAGAATTAAAGTAATTACAATCAAAGGAATGAAAACATTTTTACATAAATATCGAGTTTACTAATTGTACACGACTTGTACTACACATGTCTTGGATAGAGAGAAACATAATGTTTGAAAAGGAGATGTGGGCTGACATTGGATTTGATTCAATAATGATAACTGATTTGTTGACACGTAAAATGTCTGCTGAAAGTAGCGTAGTTGCTAATGTAGCTAAATCTCCTGTAGTGTCTTTATCTACTTCTGTAGTCACTAAATCTCTCCCGACTTCACCTCCGGCGCTTCTTGTGGCCATAAACCTTTTTAGTCATTATTTAAGGATTACCACTATTTATCGATTATATAACAAATATATAATATTATTGCATATTATCATCAGTGATTTAGAGAGGGCTGAAGTGGAGGCCGCGAAGAACACCGGTATTTGCTTTTTAGTCATTATTTAAGGATTACCACTATTTATCGATTATATAACAAATATATAATATTATTGCATATTACAGTCTACCCTCGGTTTTGACATTCGCGATTTTAACAGATTTCGGTTTTAATATAAGTTTTCATAAGCACGGGCGAGCCCTATGCATACTATAATGTTGATAGATCCGGTTTTAACAGATTTTGATTTTGACAGCCAATTCTGTATATCTCTATAGCATAAACAATGCTTCAATTTTAACACATTAAATACTAAAAGAACTTTTTTCGCAATAATTGTTATTTTTCTATTATTCTTACCAAATAATAGACTATAAAACTTAGAAAAGGTCTTACAAAAGAAGTAATATACAAAAACACTAAATAAAATAACTTAAATGTTATTTTGATGCAAATCAAGCCATTTTCGATTTTGACAGAATTCGATTTTAACACATATTTTTTACAGCACCGATGAAATGTCAAAACCGGGGGCAAACTGTATGTGTAATATTTGAAAGGCTTTGGTTTTGCAAAAATTAGCGTTTAATTTATAACAATTGTTTAATTGTTGAATAATTCTTGAGTACACTTTCACACTCTTATTGTACATGGTTTTTAAATAGTATTAAATTCTTACAAATATTTAATACCATGTTTGAGGCATTCATTCAAATAATATATGACTATGTATTACGGATTTAATTAATTCAGTTTAAGAGTCACAGACATAAGTTTTCTGCAACTATTTAGACATTCATTTATTCAACGAATTTGACAAAAAAAAGTTGAATAAATAATAGCAGAGATTATTGAATTGAATGTATAAAATATATGATGAAAAAACTATGTTATAAAAACCACGATTGCGTCAAAAATATTTTTATATGCCAAAAGGTTTTATAATATTTAGTGTATTTTTTCAGTTACTTTTCTTTTCTCTCACATATGAATGAATGAATGAATAAATTCAACGCAAGAATTGTAGCAAATAATAAGAAGCGAAAGTATGAATAGCAACGGCTTTTAGTGTAATATATAATAAATTTTGTACAGAATATTCTTGAGCTCTGAGAGAACTGAGTCAACATTTTTTTATATATAAAATAGAAATCCATATAAATATTCTTCACTCTTCTCTTTACTTTTGGTTTTATGATTACAATGAATGAGCCTTTAATTCACACAACAAAACGCTCGCATATTATGTATGAATTCACAGCGAAAACACTATTTTTATCACAACATTATACTAAAACATTATATAAATGTATTTAAATATTATTTATTGAGTTTAGTTTTGTTTCTCAGTTACATAAAACCATTATTTAAATTTAAATACTGTTGAATGGATTTACGTCAGAAACCTGTGGATTCTCAATGGGTTCGCGTAATTGAGGCTATTTTTGTTGACAATTTATACACATATTTAAGCCATTCCTTCACACTTTCGTTACTC
Organism: Medioppia subpectinata; assembly: GCA_905368565.1. Taxonomy (NCBI): domain Eukaryota; kingdom Metazoa; phylum Arthropoda; class Arachnida; order Sarcoptiformes; family Oppiidae; genus Medioppia; species Medioppia subpectinata. The sequence continues at coordinate 11,130 of CAJPIZ010001744.1, read as the reverse complement.
AATTATAGCTGTCGTCAAAACTAAGGTTATATTATTTTAACGCTATATAAATATGTGTACATTTAATAATATATCACATCTCAAGACACCCACTGATTATTTTGTGGAGATTTACTGAAAGCCTATTTCTTATTCCTATATTATAATGAAAGAAAAATTGAGTGAAATTACAGTTAATCCATAGAAATATTTAAAAATTTAACATTAATTTAACACATGTCTTAACAACTTAACAATTCAATGGTTATAATTAAAAATAAATATTTTTATGACAGACAGATATTATGTTATTCTAGTATTTGACTGAACACAACGAATCTTAATCTTTCATTTAATACAAAATACATTTTAATGGTATTAAGAAATATCTACAAAATCTACAATAATATAATAGAGTGAGAGAAATACATATTTAGTCATTACATTACAATCAATAATTCTTTGCCAACGACTGGACCGACCATTAGATAGAGTTTTGATGACAAAAAGCCTAATAAAAATCGATTAGAGAAGTGGTGCTAACTATAGGATTGTGTGTTTGATTTGATCCATTAGTGGCACCGCCGCAGCGATTACTACTGGAGCGTCAGCTGCACAAGAGTGTACTCATAGGATGGTTACATCCGGAGTGTCCCAAAACTTTCATCGACTCGTTTCAGATCTATGTGGACGGAGTGCTGAAGGCAACCATTCCTAGCAATGACCGAACCAAAGCCCTCGTCGAAGGGGTCGACTCATCCATGGTTTGTTGCCCTCCCAGTACTCCTCTTTGTCGTACCCCCTGTTTGCTGTCTGTGTCTCTGTTTCTCGCACTTCATATAGCGATTGGAAATCGAAATCCATTGTTATAGAGATGTGTTTGAGTTAAACCATTAAATGATATTCAATTTCTCTCTCTCTATTATATTATTGTAGATTTTGTAGATATTTCTTAATACCATTAAAATGTATTTTGTATTAAATGAAAGATTAAGATTCGTTGTGTTCAGTCAAATACTAGAATAACATAATTTGTCATCAAAACTCTATCTAATGGTCGGTCCAGTCGTTGGCAAAGAATTATTGATTGTAATGTAATGACTAAATATGTATTTCTCTCTCTCTCCATTTTGTCTATAAATCATTATTTCAATATTTTTCTCAATCAATAGCCTCATAGGATTAGTGTGCGAGCGTTGGATAGAAGTGGTCGCCAGTCCAAAGACCCGGCCTGTACTATAGTAATCGGCAAAAGTACGTTATTTGCAAATATTTGGTTAATTTAAATGTTTAAATGCATGACTTGTGCATTGAAACGATAGTAATAACTAAATTGTGACAATCAATGTGTTATCTCTAGACATCCCATTCGCTCCGTGTTGTGTGAAGGCGTCCAACATATCGTCGGATTCGGCGGTCATTTCCTGGATTCCCTGTAACTCCAACTTCTATCACGTGGTGGCCGTCAATAGCGTCGAAGTGCGTACAGTTAGGCCGTCGGTGTTTAAGCACCTGATCACTGGTCTGGCGGCCAATACGCTGTATAGAGTGTCAGTTCGTGCCAAACCTGGAAAGCTCTTATGTAGTGACGAGAAAAATCCCAAAAAACTAGAAATGCTCACAACATTCGTCGACTTCAGAACAGTACCAAAAAGTAATTACAATCTCTTTAATCATTTAAATCATTGATTGAAAATAGTTTTCGTTTTTTTCGCTCTCTTTGTTTCTCTATCTCTCAGTCAATATCTGTTTGTTGTTTGAGTTGTTTTAATAATTAATTTGTTAAACAAGTTCTCTGTTTAATCAATAATTATAGCGCATCGCCAAAATGTATACATTTAAATATGATTGTTGCAGGTCTTCCCGATCCACCCGTTGATATACAAGTGGAAAATGGCCCACAAGAGGGTACTCTACTGGTCACGTGGCTTCCGGTCACGTTGAACCAGTTCGGCACATCCAACAACTGTCCCGTCACCGGCTATGCAGTGTTTGCCGGCCATAAAAAATTATCAGAAATCGATAGTCCGACCGGTAATACACGCATACATTACTGCTCTCATTATTACCTCAAAACTCATTGACATAATTTAAACATTGATTTTTACATTGAATTGTACGCCAAACCAATAAATAGGAGATCACGCGTTGCTTGAGATATCCTCGTTAGAGCACTTGCATAAGAAGGCGGTCACCGTTAGGACCAAATCCGGTGAGAATCTATCGCAAGACTCGATGCCGTGTCAGATACCCGACGAGTTACTCAAATTGCCTCCAATTAATATTCACTCCAAAAAGGTTTGCTTACAATTTAATTCACTTTTCTTTTTGATTCTTATAGAGAGAGCCAATCATTTTTAGCTATTTTTCTCAACCCTTTATTGCTTTTCAATAGTCAGCTCTCATTTTTCCAATAATCACATAACAAATCGTTAAAAATCATTAATATTTTTCCCAAAAAACGATTTTATAATTAATATTTTTCGGACTAATAATCAGAGAAAAAATATTTATATTACATATAATTATGAGGAATGAATCGATGCATGAATTATCTCTATATATCTATTTAGTCGTGAGTTTGACGTTTAGAGCATATATTTAATGCAGAAATGATTATTAGATGCAAAATAAACATAAAATTTACATTGAAAATGAATTTTAATTTTTTAGATAGCGATAAGTATTGTGATGATAATATCTGCTCAATTCTGTACTGCATATACACTTAATTGCATTAAACAATAAATATTTGACAATTTGTGACATAGTGTACACTGAATGTACTTTTATAGTGAATATGCCTTTACAATAGTGTGAGAACGAGAATTGCATTGAATATTAATATTAAATAATGAATATAATTAAAACATAAAGAAAAATAAATATTTAAATTGAGAGAAAACTAATATTAGACTAAATTAGCATTTAATTTATAGTGCATTGAACACTGAATACTAGACATTAAAATGAATATTTATTTATTTTTGCTAATTTGATAGATATATAAAATATATTGATATAAATCTAGATGATGTAAATTGTATTGATAATTGATTGACTGCATGATGTGAAACAAATGCCATACTTTTCTGCTAAACAGACGCATCATTCGGATTCAGAATCTGATACTGAATTAACTCAACTCCTAAACAACTATGTGAGACGTTCGCAAGCATTTGATCCAACGTCTCAGGTAGTGATTAACGGCACTTCAAACTGCCTAAAGATAAGCACTAATCACTCAAATGTTGTCATTATGTCGTCAATCAGTCCGTTGTCTCAGTTGTTGTGTTAATCAAAATTGATTTTCTTTGTGTCCGTCTGTCTGTCCGATAAGTGATGTGTCGTTTCTATAGATATTCGTATTTTGCTATCAATTTTGTTTTATTTGGTGTTTGTATTGAGATTTTCTATCTTTTCTGGATATATGTGTTAGTAATCGATGTCTTTTGAATATGAATTTTGCTATTTATATTATATTAATATTCTGGATATTTTTGGATTCTTGATGTTATTTCTGTGTTATTTTTAAATATTAATTAATTGGTTTGTCATTTCACACTTTATACCAATTAAACTATACCTTCGCTCTCTTCCTCCCTTTCCTTTCTTTCCATTCATTATAATATATTAAAATAATTATAGATTTATTTGCTCTATAGTTAGCGATAGAGATATACTGTAGAGTGTAATCAAAAATTCCTATTAAAACTTATTAACCGTTAAATATATTCTCAAATAAATTAACTTTTAAAGTGTGTTATGGCTATCAATGGCTATCAGATTTTGTATTCTCATATCTTTTTATAATTAACTGAATATTGAATTTGTATTTAATTCCATGACATGTGGACTAATTGTGTGACCATTTAATCCCTGATCCGTGTATTAAAGGTCGTATACGACTCGCACCGAACAAATAAACAGATGGCCAGTCGTCCGTCGACCCGAACAAGTGCTACGACCCGTGCTTTACAACAACAACAACAGCAACAACAGCATCATCTGCAGCAACAAAAACTTCACCACCAAAGCCATCACCACATGACCACTCATCCCACACACCAATCGCATCATATGATGGAGAATTTTAGCGATAAAGACCTCATATCACGAATGAATATACCGGCCATTGAGATCACGAAAGACACTCCGAGTGAGAGTATTAATCCCATTGAGAGCTACTCTGAAGAGGAGTTCGAGTCGATGAGACAGCGGACGAGCGGTGGTGTGGCCGGCGGTGTCCGCGGTTACGGCATGTCTCCGGTGCCGCCGCAACGGACGCGCGCTATCAGCGACTACGAGCGCTCCCACTTCGGGCCGTCCGACCACATGCCTAACCGCCGAATGGCCGGTCAGTCCCAACGCGATCGCGAGCGCGGTATCCGTTGGTTTGTCGCTCTCTTCGATTACGACCCGCTCTCGATGTCTCCCAACCCGGACGCCGCCGAAGAGGAGCTGCCCTTTCAAGAGGGACAGCTCATCAAAGTATACCTCTTATTGAAGACACACTCATTGAATATTTATTATAATATAAAATACTTATTACCAGATATTTGGTGATAAAGACGCGGACGGCTTCTACAGGGGAGAGGCGAACGGGAGGGTAGGGTTCGTGCCCTGCAATATGGTGTCTGAAGTGCAATACGACAACGAAACCGAAATGAGACAACGCATGGGTCACCAGACGGCAGGCGCCGACCCGTGGTCTCACCTTAATGTTAGAAAAATGGTCGCCCTTTACGACTACGACCCGCAAGAGTTGTCGCCCAACGTGGACGCCGAGGTCAGTGCCGCCCCACCCCTGGCTATTGTCATACATACGGATAGCCGTCCTATTTGTGTATCATTTTGTAGACAAAATTCTAGAAAATATTTTTAGAGAAAAATGTGTATAGAATTTAGATATTAATGTCGTGAACAGTAGTTGGATATGATTAGTAGCACCGATAGTCTAGTGTAATGTTAGATAATTAGATAGTCTAGTGTAACGTCCAGTCCCTCCCATCCCATGTTCGAGTAGTTAATTATATAACTGATTAATGCTATAATTGTTAGCATTAGATGAGTATAAATATCATGTGTAATATGAAAATGTAATTCAGATTTGGGCCGCTTTTAAGCAAAAATACATTATTATAAACCAATACTTCAACTCCACTCACGAAAACTAACCATTAATATCAACTAAATTAAAAATGAATTTATTAATTAGTAAATTCTCAATTCATTTGATCGGACCTCTGATCGGATAATACAATAACTCTGAAGTCTTAAAGAATAATGAAAAAAGTTTACATTTTTTCTCAAAAATGTTTCCAAGAATTTGTGTGAATATCTCCAAAAAAATCAATGAAAAACAAACGCCTTTTGTTTTATCCCAAAGAATCCCCAAATGACTGAATAATAAAATTGTTTTTTTTTGTTTTTTGCTTTTTTCGTCGTTTGAATACTTCTTCTTCGGCGTCCAAAATGCAAATGCAAACCAAAACCTGGATTTTGTTTTCAGATGGAGTTGGCGTTCAATACGGGAGATATAGTGTATATTTACGGCGATATGGATGAGGACGGCTTCTTCATGGGCGAAGTGAATGGCGTGAGAGGTCTCGTGCCCTCAAACTTCCTGTCGGAGTCGGGGCCGATGCCCGTCGGGGGCGCCACCAATGCTTCGGTGACGGGCGGTGGCGGCGCCACATCGGCCACCGGCGCAGCCGTTGATCCCAATGCTCGTCATGTGAGTCGCTTTAAAGGTGGGGAGTGGAGCACAAGGATGTTATAATAAAACCAAATCACCAAATTGTCTTTACTGTCCATACCATAAGCAATCTATGATTATTATAAGTGATATACTAATCATAATATGTATATTAAGAATGCGTTTCTCTCATTCATGGCATGAGTTTCGGTGTGTTTTTTGGTCCCAAAAACAAATATCATTGAAAATCGGGTCCCAAAACGTTGTGTCTTTGCATGACATCCACCACTCAATCCATACGCCAAAGTGTGTCCTTCAGTACATTGTGTTGTCGTTCATTATTTCATTAATTATAACTCAATTCAATAAGTATTTATTTACACAAAGTTTTATTGTGTTAAATCAGAGATGACTGAAAACATCCCATAAATTGTGATGAAAATATAGTGAATATTCTTGTAATAGTGGTTAGACTATAAAGTTGTGATAAAATATCATCATTGTTATTTTATTCAAGTTTAAGCAAACAAAACTATTTATAAATATCATGATTAGGAATAAAATTCTGTGATTTACCTTTTGGTGCACTCCCAGAGCTATCTCTGATTTAATTACAAAATATATTTAATAATTTTTAATACACTTATTAATTGTTTAATTTAATACTCGTATTGTGTTTAACTGTGTCCGTCCTATCCATCGATTATTATCTATGAATACATTGAGACATAATCTGTGAAAACAAACAAACAGTCAAAATCAAAGCAAATATATATTTTGTTGGCACCAAAAACAATATTAAATAATGTGATCCACAAATGCATCACTATTTTCGTTATCAATATATCCAACACTTGTTGTGTTCCGAAAGCATCACTCATTCATCCATTCATTCAAAGCGAATCCAAATCTGAATCACTTGTTGTCTAAACATATATATATTTATATCACACATACCTATGCTCTGCTCCCTAACTGTCTTTCTTTCTTTCATTTATTTCCATTTATATGTTTTGTTTAATTATTTTTCACACATTTTTTGTCCAAATTCTATGTGTTTTTCTAAATTAATCAATCATTTGTGTATTGTTTTCAATATCCAAATTCTGAACCCTCTCTAAGCCATTGGTGTTTCCCATAATTAATATTATTGTTTTTCTGGTGGCGCACCCGATAGGGCCGACTCCAGTCACAACTGGTGGGACAGCAAATGTTGGGCCAAAGAGGAGACCTCCACATAATGGGAGCCCAAGGCCTGCCGCCGCAGCACCCAATGCAGGGGCCTATGGGGGGTCCTATGGGGGGCCCACAGGGTTACCAAACCACAGGCGACATTCGTCGGATGGGAGGACCCAATCAGCAGTATATTACGGGCCAAGCGGTGCCGTCGGGCCAGCAGGTGGGCCAACACCAGTACACCCAACACCCGGGCCAACAGCCGGTCCATCCCATGCAATCGCAACAGGGCTACAATCAGCAGCAATACCAACAGCAACAACAGCAGGCAAACCAGCAGATGATCGCCCGGGGTATGAGACAACAGGTACCCCCTCAGGGACCAATGGGGGCAATGGGCCCAATGGCCGGTATGCAACAGCCGGGCAGCCAACAGGCCTACAACGCAATGTTCCCAACCGGAGGGGTAACAATGCCTGGTAATAAACAACGACCCACTAGTCTTGATCTACACAGTGCCACATCACCACGACTTAATCAGCCCAACCATAACAACAATCTAACTCTTCAGCAACAGCAGCAGCAACAGCAACAGCACAGCAGCGGAATGTTAGGCAGCCTTTTCGCCAGCGGCAAGAAAATACTGGAAGAGGCGACCACTCCGTTGGGGGCCAGAGGGCCCTTCGCTCACCCCAACCAAAGCCACCAGACTATGGGTCATCACCCGCTCGGCGGCGGCCAACCCGGCGCTCCCGGACAGCAACAGTCGGCTTATGGTATGCAACAGCAGTCCCAACAACACCCCCAACAGCAACAGTACGGCGGACAACAGCAGCACCAGCCGTACGGTCAGCAACAGTACGGCCAGCAATACGGCCAAAGTGGTCAACAGATGGGAATGGGTGGTCAGCCGGGAATGCCCGGACAACAGGGCGGCAATATTTTGAATTCCATGAAAAATCTATTCAAATTATGAGTTCTTCGGATTAGAGAGTTGTTATCAATTATATCTCATTTCTTACCATTCATTCCTTCTCTTCACATAGACTTCAACGACAAACCAATCGATAGATCTATTGATTTGTTTGATTTGGGTTTTTGTCGTTTAATTAAATTTAATATATTCTTCTTCTTTTGTGGTGTGCCTTAAGATTAAAACTATGAAAACAAAAACAAATTAATTAATTGATTAATTATTGAATTTTTTGGCAATGATTATATAATAGTTAAAATTAATAAATTATAATAAGTATAATAATCAATGATTATTAATCATATATTAAAAGTAATTATATATTGAGAACTTTTTAGAGTATTTAAGTGGAGTTAATAAATATTAAACAAATGAGTGATCATATCGTCTTTCTCTGCCCAAACCATTCTCTCTCTCTCTCTCTCTCTCTCTCTCATTCTTTCTCTTTCTATATATACATAAAACCATATATTCTCTCANGTTTGTTTAAAAAAATTGGTGACAGTATTTGAATACATAATCAATTGGTTTGTCATTTCACACTTTATACCAATTAAACTATACCTCTCTCTCTCTCTCTCCCTATTGTTATGATCTCTGGATATCTTAATTAAAAGAACTGAAAACTTGTTTCTATTTGAAGAATAGCAGTGAATATTAAAATGTATATCAAAATTAAATAACAAAACTAAATATAAACTAAACAACTTTGAAATTGAAACTAAATGTGAGATTTATTACATATACAGTATATAACTAAATATACACATAAAAATATATCAATTATAAGATTAAATTTGATTTAATTAACTAATTGACACATTTATTCTCTCAAAACTATCTCTCTTTCATTCTTTCTCTTTCTATATATACATAAAACCATATATTCTCTCAACAATTGATTGTTTGCACAATTTATTTGACGAAAACCAATAAAAATAAAATTCTTGTATCAAACAAAACAAGATCTATATATACAGTATATTACTATACATGGTATAAATATATAGAATTATAAACAGTTATACAGTATTTATCTGTCTATCAAAAAATAAAACAAACAAAAAACACAAATATCTTCAACGAATTGTTATCTCAAGAATAAAATAAATCCAATGTTTAAGAATATAAATTAGTTTTCTGTTCGCTTCCTATGATATAAACCAATAAATTTCATAATTAATACAAAAAACAAGTTTTGCTGATTTAAAAAAGGCTTTCGTTTTCCAAGAATTGTCTCAAGAATTTTGTTTTATTTGTGAACTAATGTTTTGCTGCACAACAACTCGCACTTCAAGATAAAGCCGGCATTTAATTAATTTTAATAAAAATCAAATAATATATTCTGAGAATTGAATGGAAAAAGGCTTTCTAACAAATAACACTCAATTAATTATAATGATATAAACCCGGGTAATATTGTGCTCTCTATGCAAACCACACACAAACACATACAAAAACCTATTATAACAACAAGTTTTATCACCAAAAACTATCTTAATTAACATTTCTTCTGTCGTTTTTATTTATTTAAAAAACACAACTATTTTATCATTTTCTCTGATTATGACACGTATAACACATTTCGCACGAATGTGTGATAAACTTATATTATGTAATAATTACAACGGCTTAGCAATTGTTACAATAATAACTATATACACATATACTGAATACCTTATCGCACCGGCAGGTAATGGTGTGATTCTCCAGTGCATTAAATGCATGTTAAATATCTGTTCATAACTTTTGTTCCCATTGTTTCTTCTCTCATGTGTTTTATTCTCTCATTCGTTATAATATTTTACTTGTTTTACTATCTGTTGTCTGACTCTTGAAATGTAAATTATTTATCATATATTTTGAGTCAATTTTTTTAAACAAACGAAGAAATTAAATTCTTTATTGGAAATTATTGTTTCAGTTTTATTGACTTTAAATTTTATTTAAATATATTTAAAATATATATAAAATATTTTACAACAAAATTTAATTCAATTGATATTATTTACTAATTAGTCAAAAATAGTGACTTAAAGAAATAATATTATTGAATACAACTCTTATTTTATAAAAATATAAAATAAGTTAAAGTTTAAGATTAAGAAAATTAAAATGTTATTTTCCAAATCATATTTAGTTAGTTTAAAATCCATATCAGAATATTTCATATCATTTGGCCATTCAGTGAGTGTTTTGGAAACATGTGATGAATATAGTGACAAAAATTGGTGACAGTATTTGAATACATAATCAAATGGTTTGTCTATTTGAATGATATTGTGGTGAAGGCCTTGGGATACCGTTCCTCTCAATTGTGCTATAATTATGACGTTAATAGCCATATATCAGATCATATGCTCGTCAGCCTCTCAAACACGCCTCACATGTCTGTTCCCATCAGACATACCCTTCTTATCAATGAATATAATGTATATTAATTGCATTCATATCTCATTATTCAGTATGAAATACATTATATATAATTTTATACCACGTTTAAAGAGTTAGTTCAATACACCAGAGCTTTGGAATCAGTCTAAAGTAGAATTGAGTGCATAACAACACCTTTTAGTCTCTAGGTCAATTATTTTTGCTATATATTTTACAAATTACAAGTTAATCAGTACACATCTTTAATGGTAAACGAGTTTAATATACAGAATTTGTACTAAACTAACTTATGACGATAAAAAACTACAGAATTTAAACTAGATTTTTTTGGGTTATACCAAATGTAAATACCATATAGTAAGTTAGAATTAATAACCTTGGTAAATAACGAATATCAAGTTTTATTTGAAAATTGAAATAGAAATATAGGGAATATAATGTAATTTGGAAAACATATAGGAATACAGAGTATACTAACGATAAGGCATAAAATATAGCAAATTCTGTAGACTGTGAGCATTGAAGGGTCGCTTCACCGCAATTACTTAGCCATACGATCACGTGATGTGAAGTGAGAGTCTTTTTCCTTCAATCGAAACAGATTTTCACCTCATTTTAGGGTTCGATAAAATTTAATTCAGGAAATATTGCAAACATTCCGTCACATATAAAATGAACTTTCCTATTTTAACTAAATTCAAAACATAAAAATAATAGAAAAACATACATGCTAAATAAACTATACACTGTTAACAGTTTTTAAGTGATTAGGTGCGAGCGATCACACAAATCGGACATTGCTAAATTGTGCAAGGGATCACACTTTTAATGTACTGATGATACAGATTTGTGTGTTGCCTTTCACTGAATATGCCATATCCACAAATAACGTATCCAATTATTTACTGTA
>CAJPIZ010001743.1:0-15577 GCA_905368565.1 Medioppia subpectinata | reverse complement strand
TTATTGAGCTTAACGTGTCCTCTATTGGACAGAACTGGATTAGCTCGCGGGGCGGGTGTTGTGGTCTGCGGTCCTCTCCTTCTTGTGTTCAATCTATTATTATTCACATTCTGTTGTCTTCTGTTATTTTGGTTTACATTTTGATTGACTCTATTGTTTGGGTTTTCCTGTTGTCTGTTATAATTATATTCAGACACATCCTGTCTGTCGATTGTTCTGTATTCAGGAATCGTTGGTTTATAGTCTTCATAAGTTCGGGTCGGAGTTATGGCTTCAGTTCTGGCCACTGGACGCCTCACTCGACTCACACCTGATTTGGGTCTTTCTTGAGTGTGTCTTTCCTGTGGAAAATCAATTTCTCTGACGGGATAATCAATTACGGGTTCTTGTGGTAACTCTTGAGGTGTATTAACGCCAACTCTCTGTCCAAACCCTGCCGGCCCTCGTCGAGTATTATATGTATTGGTCGGTTTGGCTAACACGGGTCGAGGTTGTGGTAGACGTGGTTGGGGTGCAGCGGGATATCTGGCGGCCCCGCGATATGGTATATAAAATGGTTGAGTTTTAGGCGCTTCAGTGGTTGGTTGTGAGGGTTCTATCTCTTCGTATTCATATTCAAGCAATGGTTGCGAGTCTTTCTCCCTTATGGGTCGACTACGAGGAGTGTGTTCTTCTCCCCTTTCAGACGTCTCGTCATAATAATCGTCGGATTCATAGCTATTGTCCAGAATATTATTCAACGGAGAATCAGTGGATGAGAGTTCAGGACTTAATGTAGTGGTTATCGTAACCGTTGAAATGGGAGTCGAAATCGGTATTACTTTAGACGAGAATAAAAATCTGACGGGAGTTGGAAAGTGAATGAATGGTCGGACAGTCTTTGTTTTGTCGGATATTATGCTTTCGGGTGTTTCCGACTGAGTGTCAGTCGAGACTGAATTTGTCATAATATTTGAAGTACTTCTTGAATAATGAGCTGTAAATCCGTTGATTTCTGTGGTATAAAATTCTGTTGTGTATAAAGTTATGGTATTGTCTATGGTTTGTGTTGAATAGAGAGCAGAGGCCAAACCGGGCAGTGGAGTCCACGGCTCGATCACCGTAGAGCTGATGTGCCCGATATGGGCCAACAGTCCGCTGATAGTAGTGGTCCGGAGTTCAGTCGTATAAATAGTTGTCTTATTATTGACAATATCTGTACTCAATGTTCGTGTTATACCGCTCTGAACCACAGTTTCAATATTTGTTGGACTAATAGATTGAGCGCTTATTTGATCGACAGTTTCATGTGTTTGCGAGACAGCAGTGCTTTGGTTTTGGTTTTGGTTAATCTCAACGTTATTAGAAGAGACCGCAACCGATGGCATCGGATTAGTGTTAGTTTGAATGGAAGGGAGTATTAATTGAGAGGAAACAGCATTGGATGAAGTGATCAGAGATGAAGGGTTAGACAGAAGTTGAGTTCTTGTTTTAGCCAAATGGGCGTAAATGCCATTAATATACGTACCATAGATTTGGTTTATTATTAAAGTAGTCTTATTGTCATTAATCACCGTTTCTTCTCTTGAGGACAATAATCCCGTTTCCATCGGAACCGAAGATATTGACGGAGTCTCTGAAGAAGTGGTCGGTTTGTATTGCGGTTCTGAAGACTCAATTGTCGGTAAAACTGTATTTTCAAATCTATCGCTCTTATTATGCTTTTTGTCATTTAAATCAGTTATTGATAACCAATAAAGAGAAGGACTGCTCATTGATTGTAGTGATGAAGAAGGCTCTATAGATTGTTCAACAGATGGTCGTTGTGTTTGTTTGTCGATTGATTTTATAGGAGAGTCTGTAATTGGATTTGAGTCCAAAACAGTTCGCGTGACCGCAAACTGAGCGTAAATGCCATTTATTAAAGTGCCGTAAATTTGTGTAATTAATGTTTGCAATCCTTTGATTTCAGTCTTTTCAGATATAATTCCCGTCCCTTTATTTGCTTCACTCTCTGTATTCATCGCTTTCTCTGTTTTCGACACATTATTAGTTACGGAATCGATTGAATCTCTCATTTCTTTAGCGTTTATCAATTCATTCATCAAATCGTTTTTAATGTACAAATCGGTCGATTGACTGAAGGAATTATCCTTTTTATTAGAGTTGATAACATCTGACTCTAAACTCTGTTTCTCATTCATTGATATATCAATTGATTTGTTTAATACAATATCTTTAAAATAACTTTCATCTAAAGTAACCGTTCGTTTATGTCTAATGGCATCGACAGGTATAGTACGGGTCGGCAATACCTTATTTGTGATAACTGTACTGTAGAGTTGTTCCCTACTCTTAACCACAGGTCTTCCGTCAGACAATTCAGTTGTAAAGTATGTATAAGTGGTATAAAAGGTAACAGGAGTTGGAGTCACTTTTGGAAATCTTCGTCCGACATCACCGGTTGTACTAAAGTCTTCAATACTGTGATAATGACCGACGCTTTCCTTTGGCGGCACTATTCTTATATGTGGTTCAACCCCTTCTTCTCCTCTGTTCTCACTTCTGAAATGGCCTGAAATGCGAAGAGGAATATGTTTTGGTACCTCAGGTTCGGGTCTTTTTCTAACTATAACTACAGGACGTCGCGGACCCGACGGTAAGGGTTGAACTCCACTACCGATATGTCGAGTTCGGGTCACAACTATTGGTTTTCTAGTTCTCGATGGAGTAATAACTGATGGCCCGTCCGATGCATGCGATAAATGATGTGGAAATACATGGCTATCGTCTACAAGTGCTCCTCTGGAAGCCTCGTTATCAGGAATTACTGTCAATAATTCGGGATTAAATTTGGTAACTAAATGGCTAAATGTCTCATAACTCGTGTCAACGATAGGATATCCATTAGGAAATCTGGTAGTTATATAAGTATAAGTTGTGTAAACAGTGTCGAGATTATTCGGTCTATTGGGAAGCGCTTGTGTGGCCACAACTCTATTGTCGACCGTTGAGTGGACGGCAACGGCTTCGTGTCTCTCAGTCATATGAGGCTCAAGATTATGATAATCGTAAATACCTCGGGGAACCGGCAGTGTATCACTGGGTCCGGGAGTATATGTGTCAGAGAGGACCTTCGTATGGCTGATAACAGTTGAGTCCTGTCCTGGTATTAAAAGAGTGGTGAAGTAAGTGGTTGTTGTGAGTCGTATAACCGGTGTTATAACTATTGGCCTATTTTCAGCGCCGGCAGCTATTAATTGATCAAAATCTTTATCCAATTTTATTGAACCCAAATCATCAGTTCTTGTGTTTGGAATCTTTAATGTATTGACTGTAGGAGTGATTGCAGGCATTGGAGTCTTAAGACCCAAATTAATAGTTCCTGTTTTAACATTGGATACAACTTCTGTACGCGATATTACACTAGAGCTTTGATCCCTGAAGAATGTGGTATAGTATGTGAATGTCGTGTAGTGTGTTATCGGAACCGCTACACCGGATAACAGGTCTCTGATATTCAAACTGCTTATTAGCGACTCATCTAACGAAGTGGTAAGACTAGGCTTAAGCGCTGGTATTATTGGCATTACTGGCACTTCGTTTAACGGGACCTGATTTGCATCTAATGTTTTGCTTATAACTGCTTTTCTGCTTTTAATAGTAGGCTTTCCGTCTCTGAAATGAGTGGTAAAGTATGTTAATGTAGTCATATCTGACTCAATAGATCCAGCGATCGTAGGCTTTAAATTATTATCCACATCCGATGTGATGATGACATCATTTGCATTGTCTCCTAAACTATTTAACCAATTATTAGTTTCCAAAAGAGAAACTGAAGGCTCGATCGACTTAATTGTTGATGTAATCAAAGGATCACTCGATAGTAAGAATGGGTTGTCGTCTGTGTTTTGCATAATATTAGTCACAATTTCTTCTCTACTCCTAACAAATTCAGTCTCTCCTCTCTTGAAAGTTGTGAAATATGTGTAAGTAGTGTAATAAGTAGTGAGGGGTCGGGTGGGCAGCACTTGATGGCTATCAGTCACAGACTCTAACTTAACATTAGAAGATGTCTCAATACGGCTGTTAACAAGGGTTTGGCCCTCTTTTACAACTGTTGTATAGTATGTAAATCGAGTGAAATATGTTTTCAATCTTAACTCAGCGCTGGTCTCAAGTGTAGGTGTTTTGGCATAACTTTCATCATTTGAATCAATTAAAGTCGACTCCACTTTCGTGTCACTGCTTTGTATAGGGATTGAGTCTTGTGTGACAACCGGTGTTTCGTTTGATTGACTGTCAAAATGAGGTGAATTGTGGACAGAGGGTAATATAAAGCCACTGGTTATGGTTACTCGTGTGGGAACAATAGATATGCTCTTTGGTTGACTCGATTCAATTGGCTCTGAATTGATGGCATACTCGACGAGCACTGGTCCGACAGATCTATCATCAGTTGGAGTACTCAAGTCCTCATAGGAAGCCGAGTGTATATCATGTTTGGCATAAATGCTTGAAGTACTTTGTAATATATGAGCGTAAGTGCCTCTGATATAAGTGCCAATCACTGAAGTGATCCATTCAGTCACTGAACCGTCCAATTCATCGGTTCCGGTGATTGTACTCAAGAGTCCAGTCGGAAGAGGCAGTCGAGGTGTTGGTGACGACAACGACGGCTCAATCGACCGCACGCTCTGACTCTCTAATGAAGAACTCGATGATTGGCTTTCGAGAGATATTTCTTTAGAGCTATATTTAGAGACAATAGCTGTTTGTTTGCTGTCATAGACAGCGCTAATTGTGTGTAATTGTTCTTCGCGTGTGTTTTGTTGTGTATTAAATAAGTTAGAGATTAACACAGATTTTGGCACTGATATACTCTTTGTAGGTTTTATGTCATCTGAAATTGTTTTCAATTCTTCCGATAGAGAAGAGGTCTTTGGAGATAAAGTCCTGAAAATCGGTTCTATTGTCTTATAATTTAATTTAGTGTTAAATTCTGGTCTTTGAAATACGCTCTTTGAAAATAGCTTTGGATTGTTTTGTGGGATATGTTTAGTCGTTGGCATAAAAACAACTTCAGTGTTATTAATGATTGTCGTGAAGTCAATAAATCCAAAAATAGTTGTTTTTTGCATCACATGATTGGTATCTTTGTGCAAATTGTCGATCGTCTTGTTTTGATCCAATTTTGAGTGGGTATAGACCGGTGCCATCGGCACCACCACTGCATTTCTCAACGCTGTACATATATTTTTAAATTTATATTCATCAACTTCAGTCAATTGTTTTAATGGTTTCGTTTACTTAAATATGTTTTTTAAATAGTGTTTATTAGACTAACAAAGAAATTAATCCCGTGTTTAATATAAATGTAATTAGTTTTTCAGTTATTAGTTCGCAAAAAAAGATATAAAGAATAGGATATGAATTATTCAATACATAGAGAGAATAGATAAAAGGTATAGAAGGTATAGATGGAGGCAATAGTTATGATTTTGTTCACAACTACCGAACATTTGTACTAAAAGTACTTTAAAGTTAATTCAACCCAATCTTCGAGTAAGTAATTATTCAATTAATTTTTCAAAAAATAAATCAAAGCATTAATAAATCTATATTAAAGTGACCTTTAAATACAAAAGAGGTTTTTTGGGCACCGATTTGTGTTTAGGTTTAGCATTAGTTACATAAATAGTGATTTTATTATAGCATTTATATGTAATACGAGTTGTAATACTCCACTCCTTCCCCGGAAGCAAAATAACTGTTAACTGTTAGCCGAGAGCACAGGTATAGGTATATTAGGGATACATTTGATCCCTTTTTAATTGACACTCCAATCATAGGAGTAATAAAATTTTCATATTATGTTTTCATGTAATCGCTATTTTATTTTAAACTTTTTCATATAAATATTTTAAATTATATTAAAATTTTTCCATTAATACTATTGTATTGTAATTCTTACACATAAATAATGGTCATAAATAGATATATAAAATGGTTATTATTCTAATTATAATTAATTAATATTTCCTGATTTGACAACTTTTGGTTGTAATACGAAATAATTTGGGTATTAAATCGTATAATTTTCAATGCAATTAATAATACCATAAGATTATAAATTTAAGATCTTTAAAATACTTAACAAAAATTTAAAATAATAATAATAAGTAATGAATAATAGTATTTTATTTGCCAAAATTCAGCCCAAAGGCCTTAAACATCACGTTTTATTTGACTAAACGCTTGTTAAATATCCAAAATTAAAGGCAAATATATTTCTATATTTAATAAATTCATGTTTTAGTTTTTAAGGATTAAGTGAAATGAATAATAATATATAAAAAATTTATTTTAATGTATGCAAAGATTAGTTGACAGAGAGATCGGTTGAGTGAGTTTTAAAGCTTATGACCATAAATGTTATGTAATATAATAGTCGGAGTCTTAACTAACTGTCAGACCACTCGACGACATTCTCAGCACAAATTGTTTCCGCTTAAAACTAAATTAACAAAATTGTTTTGCTTTATTAATAGACATTTTTATTACACTATATTGTAATGTTATGCACAATTGTATAATGGTTTGCACTTTCGTTTATTAAATAGGTAAATTATGAAATTATAACTTTACTGAAATTATATAAATATACACTGTATATAATTATATAATCGTTGTACAGTAAGGTATGTTTATATGAATTACTATAATTTGAATGCATTCGATACACAATAGACTAAATTGGTCTACAATATTGTATTGTAGGTCTGGTATACTCTAGTAAAATTAATATTTATAATTCTCATATATAGGTAAGGATTTCTTGTTGCATAATAAAGGTTAAGTCAAATCAATAAAGCCGTAGAATTCTCATTATATTTATAGACTAATTATGAAAACTAAATGAATTAATAACACATACAATACTGTTATAAAATATGAAATAAACTATTTATAGGAGAATATTAGTGTTATAATGAATAGTCATATAAGAAAAAGGCGTTTGTTTAACACATTGACTATATTTGTCATTCACTGTTTGGGAAACAATTAATTGATTTACTAAACAGAGAATAACATACTTTCATATATTCGTCGACTCCCTTAACACCAATTGCCTGAACATTAAATAAGTTTATAGTTTCCAATCATTTCACTGTAAAGCCTGTGAAATAATATTAATTTGGGACATATTTATGAATTTTTATTATATTATTGCTTTTTTATTGAAAACATTATTTTTATTTTAATAATGTTATGAGAAGTGGAGATATTGGCGGTGATGGCACTCTTCACTATATATACTGTCAACAAAACTCTTAACCTAATCATTAAGAAACATATTATTATATGTTATATGTAGTCATATTCAGACTTTTGCAAACACTGTGTTATTGTGTTTTAAGTGCAGAATTTATTTATAAATATATATATTTGTTTGAATGTCGATATAACACAACCTTATTTTGGTTCATAATATTTAAAGGCCAATAACCTAATAAATTATATTCAGTTTCTTATTGACAAAAATTGTACACAAATTACATTTATTATGAAGACCTTTACAGCGAAGTTCAACAAAATAATATACTTTTAACAGTTAACTAGATGTTGATCTCTAATCGCCTAAAGGCTACCAAAACAGAGCTCAAAATGTTTGAAAAAATGCCTCAATTGTGTTATTCATTCATCCCATGAATAGACCGACACTTTTGCTAACATCGGAAGGAAATGATTTCTTTATAAACTTTTAAATTACCGCTAATTTTGCACTCATTTTCATCAAAATTTCGATTTAAAAGACCGTTTAATTCTTAATTATAAGACATGTCTATAGAAAATCAATTGATAATATAATACAACTGAATTTTATATTATCAAAACCATTTCAATAACTGTTTTAACAATTAGGAGAATACAGTTTTAAAAGTTTTTTCCGTAAAAAATGACTTAAACATTAAGTGTATAACTGTTTTGCCATTAATTTAAATTAAAATTTACACAAATTTTCCGTTCAATCAAAAGTTTTTATGCTTTAAAACAAGAGATTATTGTTTAGAAGTAGAGTATTGTATAGTTTTTTAGTATTGTTTATGATATAAGTGTAAAGAGAAATACAAAAGTCAACGCTTTCCCCATTAGTCTCAATATAGCGTAAAATTTGATTTGAATATTTGTTAACTATTTTTTAATTGAAAACCTTTTCTGAATGCAAAGTATTGGCAACATTTCATAATCTTATGGACGCATTCTTGTGGTGGTAGTGAGCACTGGATGACCGACCCAGTGATGGCCCACTTTGATGACCGACCTCTTTAGCTTTGAATTGTTAGTTAAGATATGAAAGCCCTGAAGCCATACAATGCTATGTGAATGACGACTCGGTATACCTGTTATACACTGAATGTGAAGTTATAAAATGCAATGTTTGCAACATATCTCGACTCGACTCGACCTACTCTTATTAGATAGTATTTTATAATATTTTAAATTTTAGATTCTCTACAAAAAAAGATCTTTTGGTCTCTATTTATAGTAATAAAAATATTTATAGCATTTATAGCCAATAACTGAGTCTCTGTTTTTTGCCTCATTATCTCAAGTCATTCAATAATCAAATAATTTAATCAAATTCCTTATAGCAATCGACAGGTCATTCAAATGCAGACTAATTAACTGAAAACAAGTGCTTTTTATATTTATATTCTATTGTAGTCATAATTGCAATGATTTTGCATTAATTTTTTATCCAATCGTTTGAATACGTTATGCAAAGCGTGTTAAAAGTATTGAAAGAAAAGTGATCTAAATATTTGAAACAATGAACCAGATTTGGGAGTTTCCGCGACTATTCAGGCGTAAGACTATTTGAACAAAAAAATTTCATCTCAAGAGACGATTCAATTCATGCAATAATAATTATTTGCAACTGTTTTTAGATTTAGAAAACTAAACGATTTAATGACTTCATGTGTTGTAAAAACAGGTTTAAAATAATATTAAATAAAAAATGTATTTTTCCAGAATAAGAATATGAGAAACTCGTATGAGTTTTGGCTTTAACTAAAGACTTGAACTAAAATTACATGAAAATAACAGACAACACACGCGCCTCATAAGGAAGTGAATGAAACCATTATATCATATATTTTACTAACTCTTTACTAATTCTAATAGACTTTAATGTAATTTATTGTTAGTTTAATACCACTGCCATCTAAACCAGACCTCCGACCTCTCACAGCAAACAAAACCATCTCTAAACTCATTGTGCATCTCAAACATCGCATACATTACAGGCATTTCTGCACACATGTAATTCCGTCTCCCGTCCGGTGCCGACAGGTTTGCCTTCCAATACATGCTCTCATTTCTCAAGTAATTATCTCATTGCCAGTCAAGGAATTTGAGAAGATTTGCATAATATTTAGATTTCAAGTATTCATAAATGGCATTCAATCGCTACTATTAGTAACTGTGCCAATCGATCAGCTCTTTCAATGACAACTACTTTTTTTACTGTATTTTAATTCATTTTAAATTGAATTTCTAAATACAATTTAAAGATTTACCATAAATAATGAATGAGTCTATAATTATATATAAATATCATTGCTTTGATAATAATGACGAGGGATTTTCACTTCAATTTAATAAAATAGACTTTCGTTTGGCTATTGATAAGAAGGACTTAATCCTTAATTACCCAACCATTGAGTGGACACTTATAAGTATTAGTTATCCATTTATGTGAGTACTTCATTAATATTAATGAGAGTTTTGCTATTAATAGCCGTTTAATGTAATGTAAACTCCAATGATATAAAAATTAGAAATTTAAAACTTGTATTTCGTTTGAGATTTAAAAATTAAGTTAATTATATCAAAGAGTTAAACGAATAATTTTCTATTTTTGTTTTATGTAATTTTGATGTATAGATAAAGATTATAAAAAATTAATTTTTATAAAAATAATTTATTTTAAAATTTTTTATATTAAATATTTGTTTAATTTAATTGAAAATTCACGAATCAATGGATATAAATATAATACTATTTTGTGTGCATAGGTTTGGACACAAAGTAATGAAATTAAATTTCATGTATTATATAATTTTACAAGTGCTTAAAAAGCGGTTTTAATGCAACAATATTTTTTTATATCCCAGTTTTTGACCCATTATTTAAAAGTTTTCAAATTATCTCAAAGAGTATAATTTAAAAATTGCTAAAATTGCCGGATTACATATTTCCAGCTAGATTAATATTTCAATGTAAATCTTATAACAAATTTAGCAACTCTGGTAATATTCACAATAATTACCCTATATAAGTCACATTCTAATTGATACTCCCGGTGCTAACAGTTTTAGTTTATTATATAAAGTTTATTATATTATATAAACTTTATATGGCCAAAGTGGTGTACTTACAAGAGATCCGTAAAACATTAAATGTAATTGTGTTTTAATATAATTTAGTGTATAATCACACTTTAATTTAAGTTAAATAAGATAAACTAATATAAAATTTGCATATAAACTACAGCATATAAAAATATGAATGACAAAAATTAATACAAATTTAAAGATTTAAATTTTGTAATTACTATCTCTTGTAAGTACTATACATAATATACCACTTTAGCCATGTATAGTATATGGGGTTGAAGTTTAAAAATGATTGACAACACGTAAATAACAAGTATTTTGGGAATGTTTAATGACAATAATTGTCAATATGGATTCATTGATTATTAATCATTAATATATTTTAATATAACAATTTTGCGATGCAATGTTAAGGCAATGTTAGGACAGTGTTATAGCGATGTTAGGGCAATGTTAAGGCAATATTACAGCAATGCGTGGAAGAATAATAACGGTAAAAATAATAAAAACAACTGTTATAACGAAAGAAAACGCTTACCGGAATGCGAATGAGTGGTGAATTGACATCCAATACATAATAAATTAATTAACGATAATAACAACACAATTAATAGTTGATAATTCATTTTGAATATAATCGGTTAAATGTTTATCCATAGTTATCCGAAAAAGTCATGTTATTTGAATGGTTACACAACTGTAGCACAGCTTACGGAGGAACGTGTGTTGTGTCGGTATGTGTGCTGTTTGTGCACTGTTTTCAATACGAGGTCATGGGATATGTTCTCCACATTTGCAGAGCCGTACGTACGGCAGAGCACAGCCTTAAGCAGAACATCAGCAGCAGAACAGGTGGAACCACTCCAACACTCGGCCCAATACCAGTCCATTCACTGATATGTCTTACTTTTTCAGACCTGTTTCCACACTATGTTATGCATGTATTCCAAGCCATACACCATCTCAATGCTAGACATCTACCGACTAATGGCACAAATCTCTATAATCTTACGCTTAGTTTTAGTGCTTTTTTGGGATGAAATTTAATTAATTAAATTGAATTGTTTGACGAACTCTACGGAAACTCAATTTATATTAAGCAAACCATTATAACTGATGTGCCATTTAATTATAAATAGCGACCATACGGTTCATCATTACAATAATCTATCGATAAATTATGAAAATAAATCAAAATATTAGTTAACAAACAATGTGCAGTATTGCCTTAAATCACATTAAAACACTGATTGATCTATCTAGTATTATTAATAAATAAAGCATTAATCAATGTACAAATGGAGTAATTTTTGGAACGCTAGGATATGTTATGAATGTTCAATTTTAATTGCACATAACTTTTCTCATCAAAATCAATGAGTTAGAACATGTCTTTCTGTATGTTTTTATAACATTTATGGTCTAATTTTTTTTTAGTAATTCACATACAGATAATCAAAAATGATAATAAATAGAGTAATAATTAAAACATTTTAATAATAAACTAATGGTAACCCATATTATATTTAACTATTGATGGTTTAAACACTTGAAGACGTAAGTGATGAGCAATAATTGAAGAAATTATTAGTGCATACATAGTGTGTATTACATAGCATTGAAAATACAAAATTGTGAAATAAAAGACAAAAAGCACATCATATTCATTACGGATTTGAATAATGAAAAAATGACATCTGATTTAATGATGTAAATTAAATGAAAACTAATTTTCTTATTTCTTTAAACCAGTTTATGGTTTGCATTGTTCTTAATTGTCTACTATATATCTTAACAGGCATTGATCATAGGGTGAAAACACAAACATTTAATTACATATTGTTTTACAGAAATTGAGTTAAACTTAACGTTGAAATAAAATAACACATATTAAATGAATGCAAAATTGTTTTAGTAATGTATGCCTTAACTGAGAACATCATTCATAAGTTTGTGTCAAATGTATGAATGTCTTGTGTACTGCTCTTGACCTCATCACTGATCATCAAATTCCTCAGACAATGTCAACAATAGCTAATCCTCTCAACACAACAGCACTGTATTGACTGAAATATATTGTATTTATTGTGTATTGAATGTAAGGAAATAACAATACGATCGTCTCGAAAGTTATTATGCGATCATTGTTTAGCGATAGGACATAATGTGTTGATTTGACATTTTTATCATTCCTAGGCTTTCATTATATTGAGTTCAACGCAACAAAAGTTATTTTCTCAATAAAAAGTTTATTTCCCAAAACATTATTAAACACTAATTTATTCAACAATATTTTTATGTAATATATATTCTCTATTTTTAATCTTCAATCAGTGGTGAACTTAATTTAAAATTAAAAACTATTTTCTCATTTCTTTAAAAAGCTCTAAACATTCACTCAATGGACTCAATGGAACTCATTTTAAAACAAAACTACGAGATTTGTAGTGAAAAACAATTATTATTCAGTTATTGAATATGAAATATGAGAACTAAATTTAAAGAATAGTTGGAAAAAGTTGTAGGATTTCAAACATGTGTATCCAATAACTGTATAAACAAAGCAAACAAATGAAGAAAAACCGGAATCTAATGGACTTATACTAAAAAGTCTGATATTATGATAGGAATCGCTTCGATGCGATCTTCCGCACAGCGATGCGAATGATTACAAAAGAAATTTTCCAAAATATAATATAATGCGGAAGAATTGGTTTTGAAAAAAGTACATATTTTTCTACTATTTATACAATACTTTGTGATGGCATTCAAAAAAGACTCCAAATTATACTCCGAAAGTCAATGAAGCGATCGATGAGCGCATACTATGTGTCCAATGCAGACAACATTGTAGTCAAACATTGATTGCACACACATTATATACATTATACACAGAACATGCTATTATTACACATCCAGTTATTGTTGTTATTATGATTATCTAAATATTCAAGAGATCAATATCTGTCTCTTGTCTTTGAGAAGCGAACCGCGAAACCTATCGATGCATTCAATGCATGCATTCATTGCATTCATTTAAATGTGCGTTAAATACCGATTCTTCTCCTATTATTGTTTGCCATTTCTATTCACAATTCTATTAACATTTGTTTTTCAATTTATGTATTTTATTAATTCGTCAGTTTATTTGATTTCAATATTTAATGCAATTGTTTTTGTTAATAAGATTAACGTTTTATTTATTGTATTCATTCGTAATCTATTATAAATCAAACAAATATCGTATTGAGTGAACAGAGGCTGAGGCACGTAAATGACCTTAAATTGTCCCACTTTTTCAACATAACATATACCTTCTTCTTCTCAATGGATGTTCACTACATATAACACTACAGTATATCTATGTTTCGTTATTTTCTACAATTTCAAGCTTTTATGAATTACCAAACATTCTGTCCATTCAATCGTGTAATTTCATTGAGGATTCAGATTCATGTAAATAATGTAAACTGAAGTTTGACTGCGAAACCTATAAGCCTATATCGTATTCACATGACAGGCCTCCCATCCTTTCATTCCCTGAAGGGGTTCTGAACCGGGAAGTCATGGAAGTCATGGAAATCATGGCAGACATAGCAGTCATGGCAGTCATTGACGGCTCATCTCAAACACATAAAGGAGGCGTTAGTTATAACGATGCGTTTAATTTGATTTAATTAAGTATTTCAATAATTTTTCATATACTTTGTTCATAACTCCAACACAATATCAAATTGAAATAAAAGTTCGCTTTCATTTGATTTCATTTAAAATATATTGAAAGACTTATTATTTCATTCTCACAGTCATTAAATAAATCATAAAGAGTTTAGTTAGCCTTATCTCAAATGAATAAATAAAATAAACAAATTCGTTAAAATATAGCCTCAGATTGAGCCTAATTTTCCCAATAGTAGTTCATTTTCAAAAGTTTTTTTTTCAATCAAACATTTAGTAAGTTTTGCATTCAATATAAATTAGGTCTTCAAATAATTTTAACGATTTTTGTCAAACAATCAAATCCTTTCACATAAGAAATGAATGTGTGATTCAAAATCTGTAGGCGTTATGTAATTATGGATTTAAATGCTTATTCATTGTATGTCTTTATATGCGCTTAATTTTTACATATAATTCAACTAATCTTCACAACAATTCAACATTTATTAATACTAACAATCATTACATAATAAAATAGTTTTGATTACAAATGGAGAGAAACCTAATTAAATAGTTGGCCCTAAAAAGCATTATAAGCCCATAAAAGCGGAAAAAACCACTCAATAATAAATGATTCATAACTTTCTAATGTATTTTAGTCTCAATTATAGTTTAAATATTAAACTATAAGTTAATACCAATAAAAATATAAATATAATATTAAAATTCAAATAAATAGCACTTAATTATGGAGTGGTTTCGGAATTTTATCAAAACTCGATTTGAAAAGAAGGCATTTTATTTTGAAATAACAAATATTTTAATTATACCCCAATTATTAGTGGTGTAAACGATATGTGAATATAAAAAAATAAAAATAATACTTAAACATTAAAATTATATATCGAGGGAAACATATTTTGAGATCTAATCGTGTTTTACATTAATCTTTAAATATTATAAAATAAAGTGTATTTAAATCTGTAAATGCCATACAATTTAGTGGAATATATTATGATAAATTAATTTCAATGTTATTCCTTTGAAAATTATAATCATTTTATGAAAGAACTTTAAAATCTCTTATAATATAATCTTGTTTTTGAGAATTGATTAACAAATGGTTCAAAAGAAATATTGAATGGAAACGAAGGATTCAGACTAAAAATGGTATGCGATATATGGTATGGCATTTGTTATGATGCAAATAGTCTATCCGATCCTTAATTCATATTTAACCATGTCAAATGTTTCCTAAAACGTGCCAACAGTAACACAAACACCAACGTCATCATGGTTATAAGTTATAACTTATAAGTTATAACATTATGGTCTTTCGTTATAACTTATAAAATATTTGTATTGCGCTATAAAGCAATGCTTAATATTATTCATAACAATATTAAATAATGTTGATTTCATAAAATGTGATCAATAATTACTACAGTATAAGTCTTGTACAAAATACTGGGATTTGACCATAATTTTGTTATATGCGGTCATTCGCGTGACCTCTCTCTCTCTCTCTCTCT
>CAJPIZ010001742.1:0-15579 GCA_905368565.1 Medioppia subpectinata | reverse complement strand
GTATAGTTTCTATGATATATGTCTACCATTTGTGACTTACCTTTCAATTTTATGCATTTACTTATAATTATGTATTTAAACTTAAGATGATATTCAGGTCATATAATAGCCGACATATTGACCAAACGGTATGATATTGTACTTTAAGCGCAAACATGCTTTTGTGGTGATGATAGCCGTCCTTCCGCTACCTTCTTAACCGTTTATTTAATTAATTATTGTATTTAAATAATCATTTTTAATTTTTAAAAAATTTTCAAATAAAATCTTTTTATTATTCATACAATTTTATAGTTTAAATTATTAAATGTGAAACTTACCTATATTAAACAAGTGTGGTATAACAAACCGGTCAGTTATTCAACACTATATTTATTATTGAAGCAATACTTAAAGCATACGCTATATTGTATAATACGAAGTAACGCAATATTTTTAATAATTACCAATCATTAATTACCAACCAGAATATTTGTTAATTTATAATGATCAATATAAAGTTTATATTATAAACTGTTGTACACCCAACTTATATGATCATGTTTGAATATTTTGATTAAAAAAATTAATTCATATTTTAACTGTAAATTGTAAATTAAATAATATATGCGTAAAAATTGAGCATGGTACTAATCATTAAATTGACTTATTAAGCACTCATACATATAATTATAAAATACATTAAGTAGCAAAAAATATGTAAATTGATGGCATAATTTGATGGCTATTTATTTATAAGAATAGTATCTCGTATTCATTTCATGGCCACAAATATCTTCGTTTTAATTAAACAATTTAAAGCTTATTAAAAGATAATATTCTTGTTTATGATTATTAATGTAATCGGTTTTAAAATAATTTGAAAATATTTTTATTGACCACTCTATTATTATTGATGTAATTTAACCATAATTAGTCATTGCTTTCATTAAATTTTAAAATTTTATTAATGTTTAAAACATTTTGAAGAAAATTAATGGTTTATTTGGGGAAAGAGAGGGAGAAATGACATGCGATTTACAATACATATAACGGGCGATAAAATTACACTTTAAATGTAAGTTTTGAGAATTCATTTTGAAAAACATAATGTTTTCATGTATTGTATAATTCCCTCGACATCTCTCCCAAAGTGTCGTTCAATGCGATAAATATGTTGTAAAACTTATTGCCGGTATCTTTAAATTTAAAGCCATTTATCAATTGTTTGTATCAATACTCTAATGGCTTTTTGAAAAATTTTTAAAACAAGAGTTTAGATTGTTTTACGTGTTATACAATTGATATAAATTCAATCGATTAGACGCTCGGCTTTCATGTACTGAGAAATTGCTCAATAAATGTGAGGAATATATCAAAAAAGGGAGGGATTGTCAGTCTATTTGAATTTTTTATTATTTTTTTGGTACCGATAGTTAAGATTATCATTGATTTCTTATCTATTTTTAAATGACAATAATTTAAATTAAGTTATTTGTCATATTTTTTGTAAGAATTTATATTGTATTGAATTTTAAGCTTATTATCGCACATTTCGTGACTTCAAATCAAAATGAAATGCATTTTAAATACAATTTCATTTTGCGGAAGAAAGTCATTGATTTTAATGATAGAAACGAAGGCTTGATATTCTTTAAGAGTTCTCACATACATATAAATTCATATATTATTGATTCTAACCGTTAGTATCTAACGACTGATTTATACATTTTTTGGTATACATTTAAAATTGAGCCAAAGAGCCAAAAGGGTTGATAAGATACGCGCTTAAGGATAACTGATGTCGGATTAACTATAACTAATACTATGATTAACAAACATAAAGTAATGGCAAGTGTTGGTAATTATTGCTTCATATAAGGCTTAAATCAATAATCACTAGAAATGCAATTTGCAATAGAGTTAGGATTTGTTTGAGTCATACTATACGGTATGTGCCGTGAATTCAAACCAAGTAATGGCACTGATATGTGATGTAATTATTGTATATCGCGATAATAACAGTGCAATATATTCAGTACACTTGGTTTATGTGGTATAGAATATCCTGAATTTGGTTCACAATATTGGATTCAATTCATGAACACAATGTGTTTTAGGCTCAAAATACATGATTAATTGCAAACATAACAACACATTATTTTTAAAGCACTTTTCTTAATCATTATTATATGTGTTTTTTGTGTATTTAAGGTTTGCCTCAAACGTTCTGCACTTGTATTGAAGTAATTAAAGAAAAGTACCAAAAATATTGTCTAAACCACTGTTTAATGCCTTATATTCTGTAATTGAATTTTAATTTCAAAATTTATGGTCAATTAATTTTCGCGTAATTTTGATCACAGAATAATGAATAGTATTGCGCCCAACGAAGAGTACACTGTATTTATTACCGGTACTAATAAAATATTGGATATCTATTTTAATATTCATTATTCCATTTAAATTAGGTTTGAATACAAATTCTCAATTGTTATTTTCCAATAAGGTAAAACTCGATTTCACTATACATTTTACTATAAGCTTATCATTTGCTCTATCAGTACGGCATATGGTATACAATAGTATGGTTTGTGTGCTATAAAGTGGGAGACATTTGGCGTTTTCTGTGCACTTGTATTGAGAATTAATCCGAAATTATAGGTACGAGAGAGTGATTGAGAAGATCAGACAAAACTCGAGAGTTAGTACTAAATAATTATTAATAAATAATACATTTGGTATAAATAAATACAAAAAACGTAATGATCAAAAGGCTGTGACCTATGTTTTGCTATGTGAGAAGAGACACATATGTGGCCTGTATTTAGTGTATTGTCGCTATAATAGCAGTCGGGCTGTCGGGTCGAGTCGAGTCAATTCAATAAAGTCACGACATAGTAATTGTTGCCATCATTTGCAGATAATATTATGCTTTTTGTGAATTTACACCATTTCTATTGAATCAAATGCCCAATTCTGTAGACCTAACTATATGTACAATATATACGCCAATCAATCCAACAGCCAATTAGAATAACAATAAAATTTAATAATTTATAACTATTTGCAAAATATTATGTATTTTTTTAGTATTCATTCATTAGAATACAAATTTGTCGACTAATAAATGGTTTTGTTTGATAACGAGTGCTACGAGTTTTGTGTATCAATACTTCAATAGTTAACATTTAGAGCTTAAAGAGAGAGCAAATGCGAGACCCAAAGCGAGAGAGAGAGAGAGAGAGAGAGAGAGAGAGAGAGAGTTGAGGCAATATTATGACAGAATTGATGATAATGTGAACATTGAGTTATAATCTCATTCATAATTCGTTTTGATTGCAATGTAATCTGTAATCTGACATAACATAAGGTAAGGCTTGTGTTTGGCTCAGAGGCCAGTGTTTTGCAGTTTACAGTGTAATCGAGTTTATGGTATTTTTGAAACAATATGTGATCCGATTGTGATGTATGTATGTATACATGTCTTTGATGTGATTTCAATGCGATGTGAACTTCCCAAAGGGACTGGTATTTCCATCGCAAAGCACAGTAAGCCTCTTGAAGAGAGAGATGCGACCGATCCTATCCGACACCGAGAGATGCCTTTGAATAATTGAATAGAAATGTTGAGTGTTTTGCTCTGCTCTGCATTGCTTTCGGCGTTGATTTAAGCTTTTTGTGTGCACTGTATGTCAAATAGTATTAAGAGTCGAGTAATACCTAATAGTAATACATAAGTACTTTCAATATGTATTCTTCAGTTTCAAACCAACAAAACTATAATGTGATTGGAATTGGAGTTTGCAGTCCAACTATAGCTCTCTCTCTCTCTCTCTCTCTCTCTCTCTTTGATGGGCAAATGGATTGACTAAAAGGCTCAGGTGCTCGACATTCATTTCTATTCAATTATTCAAAGGCATCTCTCGGTGTCGGATAGGATCGGTCGCATCTCTCTCTCTCTCTCTCTCTCCACCCGCTCTCTCATGTGTAACATCTGACGACTCGTATATATAACTCACTCACACTCGCACTCATTCACCCATCGGGTGTGGTTGTGCTGAGGCATAGGTGCGGTCCCACTCTATTGTCTACTAAAATACTGTATTACATGATGGCATTGATGATGATGTGATGGCAATGATGCCAATGACGGGCACTTCTTGATTAAATGTTTGGCCACATATTTAGCGGTCGAACTCTCACATCAACCATAATGAAAAACACTTCAATTGAATTTCTCTCTATTAAACCACTTTTCATAACGATATGTATTATAAAGAAATATATTTCATATAATATACGGCACAGAATTGCAGAATCGTATCCAGAATTACAGTAAAAGTAAGACAACTGATAGAAATAATTATTGTTATTGTGTTGGAGAACACAACTTAAATATAGAGTCATTTTCTAATTTCACTTTAATTGTGAGACAATACTTAAGTAAAATGAAATAAAATAAATATAAATAATACTATCCGTAAGCTATCAATCATTGAATACAATAGCGCTGTTCACTGAGAGGTGTAATCAATAAATGTTTGCTCACATAATTTAAGTTAGATTTAATTTAACTATACTATTATACTGGTTATACATAGACATAAAGTGGACATTTCAGTGGTTATATGTTGTACGGAGTGGTTGTATAGCATTAGTGCATTGAATGTCGAGCACCTGAGCCTTTTAGTCAATCCATTTGCCCATCAAATAGAGAGCCCATCGCCAGAGCGCCTATAACTCAGTGTTTTGTTTGGATATTTGTGTTGTGAATCCGAAAGCATTGATTCAATTAGCGTCCGACCGAATGACACGCGTTTAGTGAATGCAATCCAATGCATGCCATTGTTTGCCGTATATTAACGGCACGCGTATTGCGTGCGGCCAAACATATCGCCGCTTTGAATGGCTTTGAATGGCTCGCAAACGCGCTCTCAATCAACGAAAGCCATTGAGAGCACCGGGAGATGCAGGAGATGTATGAGAGATGCAGATGCAGGTGCACTACAGCACACACTGCACACATCGCATACACGTATTGAATACAGTATTGAATGACTGATTGTCATGTATAGTTTTGTTCGTATGAGCATTTATATCATTATTTCATTATATTTCATACATTATATACATTACATAGAGTACAGTGTTTTTCAAATTGACAACAATTCGGGTAAATATAATGTAATTAGGATTTAAAACATAAGAAGTTTACACAACTTTTTTTCTTAAATTTATGATTAGATCATTGAAATCATTGGTTAATTTGTTTGGCAAACATTATTTTCGGGTCAGTTTTGTATTACAACTATTTTATCCGCATTTCAATTCTGAAACGCGTTTATATTTTTATAAATTAATGCATTATTTAATAAAAAGTATTTTATATTAAAGTCATTAATTAGTCGCTCTCTTTCTCTCACTCGCTCTCTAATCTGTGTAAATGTCTTACTGTTGTTGACCTCCGGGTCCGTTCACCGCCGAGTACTTCATTCGCTTCTGTTTCTGGCGCTGATTGCAGAACCAAACTCTGACCACATTCTTCTTCAGGTCTAACTTCTCGGCGATTGCGGCGATCTTTTCGCCCGACGGTCGCGGCTGTACTGAAAAGTACGCTTCGAGTGAACGCTTCTCCGGCGCCGCGATTGACGTCCGCTTCCGCTTCTTATCACTGGAAGGCAGGACACAGAGGTCTGCGCCGCCGTCTCGACCGTTGTTCCGGTTCTTTCTGGCCTGAGCTTCGGCCGCCTCCAGCCATGCCTGTAGTATTGGCTTCAGTGCCACCATATTGTTATGCGAGAGAGTCAACGATTCAAACCTATCAAATCAATCCAATTGATAGACTGTAAATTGATTGACACATTGGTTGACGAATCAAATATACGGATCATTTACCTGCAAATAGTGCTCTGCGAGAGTGAGCCGACTCCTGGAAGTTTCAAATTGGCCAAAGCTTTGCCGACATCCGCTTGAGTCACACCGAGTTTGATGCGCCTCTGTTTGAATCTCTCGGCAAACGCCTCGAGTTCTCGCGGATCGGCGTCTAGTAGTGAGGGATCAGCCGAGACGTGATGCGGAGAACTGGCGACGAATGAGCTGTGATGATGGGGATGGTGTGGGCCGTGATTGTGGGGATGATGATGAAATGGGTTCTGCATGTGATGAGTAGTTAACTGTGTAGCACTTGGATGATGATGGAGACCAGGAATCATACCATTAACTGCATATTTATAATGAATTGCATTTGGTTTAGTCACTCGACACATATAATGAGCAAATAATATGATAGTAACCATTCATAGGGTTGTGATGATGCGAGTGAGCGGAGTATAGAGCGGAAGGCGCGTGCAATTGAGCGCTGGACGACGACCCCGGATGATGGGAGGCATCTGATGCCTGAGCCGCTAAGCCTAACGCCGACGGCAGCGAACCAGACATGGGATCCCCTGTAAGGAACTCATGCATCTCCGAGGGATGGTGTTGTCGACTCTGCATCATGTGGTGATGGTATGCCATCGATGACATGTCGGGCTTAATGTTGGCCTGATTTCTATTGCTCAGGTCGTGGAGTTCGGCGGCCGCCGCGTCCAAACCCGCCGCCGCAAAGATATTGGTAGAGCTCTATTGGATTGTATGACAATTGGAGAGAAGACAGTGTATTATAGATGAGAAGCAAATAGAGAATAGAGAGTGAAGTTATGCTATGAGTAGAGCGACTAATATGTATTATAGCTATTAATTTGCATTAATTGCTACTTTGATCGATGAGTTATATGAGTGCATGGCTTGCATATCAAGTAATCTCTGATAAGTTTAGTCAAACGGTGTGCTGGAGTTGTAGTACGTGTGCGATAAGCGCCTGGTCTGAGAGTGAATCTCTGCTCTGATAAGCACACAATCATATAATATATTTGATTTGATGTAAGCATTTAATTAATTCATAATTTGAAAATAAAACAAAATGCTATAAATATGAAGCATTTATTTTGAATCAATTGTGTCTCACTATTATGAATGTTTAGTTCATATCACATATCGCTTGAATAGAGAGCCGTTTCTATTGTATTGTTGCCCAAAGCGTCTGGGATTTAATAATTCATAAAACATACTCTATCTGTATATACGGTAATTGTAAGTATGGTATTGAAGTCATATATGCACCACAAATATGCAAATATAGCACTACTTGTGTTTAGTGAAGTTGTGTTGGCATTGCTAAGAGAGATGTGTTTCAATGGTATTGCTATTTAGAAAATACCATTTAATTATTAAAGAGCGCCATATATAATGCAATTCACTTTTTTGTGCACATTATAAAAACATGAACCGAGTGTAGAGTCGAGTGTAGAGCCCAGACCCCAATTAATAAATAAAATATTTCTCTAATCATAGATTATAGACACACACACCCAACAGACACGCAGTGCATGTACTCACAAACACTACCTACCAGTGCAGTGCCATACCATTCCCATACCATACCAGTTCCCGAACTAACGTTCATTTTCTTTTACAAGCAAAAGCAGAAAACTTTTAAATAGTTTATAAAGGCATACAAGCCATGCAAAAATCATGCAGACATCAGACCCAACACTCGCGGCACATATATAAGTGCTTGCCATGCATTCATCGACACCACACAACCATCGATACACATCCAACACATCCAAACCGTTTGGTTCCCTAAATAAAACCAACACTTTTTATACGGAATGCATTACTTTTCAATACGATCGCTACCGAGTGTATTGCGGCCAAGTGCTATTTAAGGGGCAACAACTCGCTTCCCAACCATCACTGACTACTCCTATGAATCGTAAGTTTGTTTTTAAAATACTCTCTTATCTCATAGTAATTGATGTCATAATTACTGATGCGTTGGAAACACGCAAAAAATGTGATGCGATTTAAGCTCGCATTTAAAGTTAGTTTAAGATAACCTAAAAGACTCGGCAAAACTCAGTGCAATAAATAAAAGGATAGGAATTGATGTGTAAAATGTATGTGAAATAGTTTGCTGTGTTATCTCTTACCGGAGAATTGTGATGAGGGTTTGGAGTCATAGTTGGACAGTGTCTTCTCATATCTCTGTGATGGATAGAGGTTGGAGTGTATGGAGACGGAGGTGAGAACGATGTACGAGAGGGGGAACCGACTGATTGGGTCGCGAAACACGAGTTAGGACTTGTTGTCTTGATTAGAGTATTATTCATAATATTATACATAAATATTGCAGTGAAACTCACTGTTTGACAAAAATCTAATGCATTTTTAGAACTTGAAGATGAGAGAAACTGATAGATATTTTGGATGGTGTGCTCCAGTCATGCCCGCGAACACTGTGCTAAGCCTCCGCTCTTTGCTCAACCAATCACAGCCCTGTATAGGCCATACCTGCAGACAACACATACAAGTGCATCACTGAATGTATTGTACTCTATGTTCTGTATGTATGGTTTGTATGAATGCAATGAATAAATATTGTGCTCACAGTATAGATTCACAATAGGGTTATGGGTATGGAGTGGCTGTGGCTATGGCTATGGCTCGAGAGTGAATGTGGAGTGGATGTGGAGGGTATGGAGGGTATGGAGTGTCTCATCAAGTAGTCATCTATTATTCTATTTAATGTCATTTTGTGTTACTTTGTGTTACTCGCACTTAATTTAATATAATTGCTATTTTGAGTGATCTTTTTGTGCAAACACATAATTGTCATGCACTCAATGCACGCATTAATACCCATATAAATAGTTATCTCAATCTTTACTTCCGCCCTCTCTCTCTCTCTCTCTCTCTCTCTCTCTCTCTCTCTCTTATGTTTGTCTCCAACGAGTTTTCACATTACATAAGATTAAAATATTTTCATTTGCTTTATTCTGTAAGTGACAGCGACTGAAAAAACGGTGTTTATGAGAGAGATAGAAATAAATAGCAATTTAGAGCCTAAGAGCTAATAAGACTTTGGGACGAAACGATATATTTTGTTGCAAATGGCATTCAATGGCACATTAGTGGTGCTATTGTGTGAATGAGCTTTAGTTTGGCTTCACTTGACTAACACTAGTCCTAATCATTTGAAATGTTGGCTCATTGGCGTTGGACACGGAAATTGCATTATAGCTCATCACTGATTTGCTTTGTTTAGTGTGGCAACAGTTGGCCCAATACTGTTAACATTGGCACTGCCTATGCATCTCTCTCTCTCTCTCTCTCTCTCCTCTGTATATGTGTTGGTGTCATATATTTATGGTGAAAGTCCCGCAGATTTTTAAGGCCATACCCTCTCATACATATATGAGATTTTTTTGTTAAACTTATTTATGACATAAAAATTGTATAATATTTTCTACGAANAAACAAATATTCATTTTACACTACAATACAATTCTCCACTCCATATAAACTGCTCACACAATAGCATATACTCTATGACTGCTCTCTCATATACTGTACACTTTATGTACTGCTTATACAATGAATTAAAATGATAATAATAATAGCAATTTATGACATTATATTCTTTCATAACATCGCGAATATAGCGTATATATTGACTCCCGAGTGGATACACTGGATATACACACCATATATTGTATATATACTCATACACCAAATAATAAGCATTAAAAGATTACAATTTTGACAATATATTCACTCAATTTATCAAATACTACTACTTCTAAGTAGAGTGACCAACTCGTCCTTTTTTTCGGGATAAGTCCCTGTTTGACACATTTGATCCCGACCAGATTTTCACAAGTACCATTGAGATCCCGATGAAAATTCAATTTTACAAACAAATTACCTGGGAAATTACAAAATTTCTTGCAATATCCCGGAATTTTCAATAATTATTAAGAAATGTCCCGATTTTGTACATTTTGAGTTGGTCACTCTACTTCTAAGTAATTACTCACTGATCAACAAAAAGCTATTCATTTTTTATTTTTGATATTCAGTGAAACATTTACTTTAATTTTGTTTGAAAATAAAATATGTTTAACTATTATTAACACACTATTCAAACATTCAATTCATTCATTGCTTGATTTTACTATTAAAAGAAATAAAACTTTTTAATATCCAAAAGCTATACATTCATTGAACGAAAGTATTATTTATACAGAATATGTATATTTACGGGAGAAATAATTATAATAGAAATGTTTGACTGAAAAATACAGTAATTCGACCTCTTTGTAAGAATAACAGAGATTTGTTGTAGTTTTTGGTGACTTATTATACTTTGAATTTATTTATTCATGAATTAATGCAATGCAGAATCCAATCAACATTTCTCAGATCGAAAACCAAGTTTCTAGAGCTAACTGTGCGTGAGTTACACTACTATAAGCCCCTGTGCTCTCCCATTCACTCACTCACCAGTTCTCAATACCTCAATACAGAACATAGCGTTTAGAACATAGAGTTAGTGCAGTGGAGAGAGAGAGAGAGAGAGAGAGAGAGAGAGAGAGTATCATTTGTGTTATAGTGAGCCAAAACATTACAGCAAAGGTTACAACTAATGATATACTTTTAATAATTGTATTAAGTGTTGACTACATATATCAGTATCGCTGTTCACTGAGATGTGAGTAAGAGAGTGGGTGAGAGAGTGAGTGAATGAGTGAGTGAATGAATGAATGAATGGAAGCAATAGTTGTCTTACTTGACCCTCTCCTGTGTGTTGGGGGAGAGCCCAGAGGCGCGAGTATATAATGCGTTGGGCTGTATATCAAACTCACACACAATAGATTGGATTAACAATTGAACATTAATCCATATGTTTCCTATGTATCATTTGGTGAATCCTTGGCAGCACTTATACACCAGAGAATTAAGACAAACACAAAGCGATGGACAGTTTGGATGGGAGAGAGAGAGAGAGAGAGAGAGAGAGACTATCATTTGTGTTATAGTGAGCCAAAACATTACAGCAAAGGTTACAACTAATGATATACTCGTCTATACCTCGTGGAAGAGCTCTCACGCATTCGACTCACAAAAACAATTTTATTCTCATCTACTCTAACAGTCTCTACAGTAATCGTAATGAAAAAACTAAACCATTGAAACATCTGCGTTGTGGTGGTTAGCACTACATTCATATACACTATACAGTACTCTACTGTACACTATATAATGTATACACTCTTTTCCAGTACACAACGCCCTAAAGCACATAAGTTTGGCTCTGAATTGTCATAATCATCACAAAAAATATTAACTAAACAACTATTGACCAAAATATCTATTGACTACAAACTTATAATGTGATGAAATACTTTGCTTTTCACTCAATCAACGCATTGACAGTCACTTTGCAGATGTTTTTCACTCATTTCGTTGAGATATACTTTTTAAAAACAAATACTCCAAAAATATTACATAAACTCAAGTGATAAAAAAATAAGTTTAAGTAATCTTGAGTTTAATCAAAGTTTGAAATTGAGATTATAATTGTTAGGCCAGAGAAACACATGTGAGAGTTAGTGGTATGTTATATAGGGATGTGAAGTGCGAGAGAAGAGTCTAATCATATTCAGTGAACAATTAGAAAAGGAAAGAAGTAAAAAAATGTTTGAGCAGTAAATAGTGAAATGAATTAAAATTTGTTGTGTTGTTGGGTTGTGTCTAACGGCTGTTTTATGTGCTGCCACTTTTCATGTCATGTTATAAATGTTACGTTTGGGAAACATTGCAAAAGAGCACAAATTGAGTTAAGATTGCGTTGCGAGCGATGCTATGGCAGAGGCAGCGAAAGATGTTGGCTTTGGCTTTGGCTCCGGTATTATATGAAGTATATGTTGCAATAGAGAGAGCAATACAGCAAAGAGATGCTGAACTCATGCAAAATTCAAAACTCAATCATGTTATCCAAACGCTCGTATGTTTGTATGTATTCCCAAATGGATTCTCAAACCATTGCAACCAATCCTATAAGAGGTGCGCGAACCAGAAGAGCATCACAACCGACACAACATTACAAAGACTTAATATTGAGATTACATATTATATTATCGCAATATATGGGCATTACATCGAAATATACTTTTTTCAAAACTATTTTCAGTATTCTTTAAACGCTTTTAAACTCAAATATATTGTTTACAGCATTGAAATGCAACTCAAATTAACTCTATTATTGTATGGAAAACATAAAATAAATTCAATGTTCAGTTAATCCAATGTAGGGCTCAATAGTTATGAGAGATGCGTTTCCCTCATATTCATATCATACACTAATTGTATTCACTGGTGACTAAACTTGTCTCTCATGCCTTACCCATCATTTCAATTTGTATTGTAATAAAAAGTAACGACTTTCCCTTTCCCCGTCTCTCTCTCTCTCTCTCTCTCTCTCTCTCTCTCTATTGTGCAAAAGTCTCCGCCTTTGCTAAGAGTTAGCGTTTCAGGTGAGAAAATAATGCTGAATAATGCACCTGCACTTCGATCAATGCATATATGATTATAACCACCACTTCTACCACTGTGATTGAGTTTTGAATTTTGCATGAGTTCAGCATCTCTTTGCTGTATTGCTCTCTCTCTCTCTCTCTCTCTCTCTCTCGCTCTCGCTCTCGCTTTCATATTGATATTAAACAAAACAAAAACACTTGAATACAGTCGTATGGATATTGTTGCCAAAATTGTACCGTTAGTTGTGATTGTAAAGTAGAGAAACACAACTACTGCTAGAAAGTGATCAGTAGTGGAGGAGTAGTGGAGGCAGTGGTAGAAGTGGTGGTTATAATCATATATGCATTGATCGAAGTGCAGGTGCATTATTCAGCATTATTTTCTCACCTGAAACGCTAACTCTTAGCAAAGGCGGAGACTTTTGCACAATAGAGAGATGAGGAGTAAAAATGTTGTGTTGTTTGATAATCATTAATCATATTCAATAATTATTTGGTCAAATCCCGGCTGACAGCCATTGTAGCCCATTTGTAAGACTATATGTATACCTATTCCTATCTATACTCCCTAATAAAGCCCATTCACTCTTTTCCATCCCTTTCCATACATACACTATATATCCCTTCCCTTTCATAACGTTTCTCAAGGATTACATCGACTCCTCTCTAGAAATTATTAATGTTTTTTCGAGTTTAGCTTTTTATAACCGAGTCTTTCATTTATTGTTTGTCATATTAATTATTAAATTATTTAGTGTTTAATGAAATAAAAGTCAATTGAGTTAAAAGCAAATATTTTTTGCAACACTCTTTTATAGTATTCTTATTACATATCAAGTACTAAAAGTCAATGAATTATTTTCAAAGAATTTATTTAATATTTTAATAAAATATTTATATTTCATTGCATTCTTCTATGATATAAGAATTAGGGGTTAATTCTAACCAATGTTTAGCTAAATGTAAATATTTAGTGTTTAATAAATTATTTAATTTCAATAGTTAATTACAGGCATCTGTAGATTGTATAGGCGTTTACTAATGACAATCAAGATTCATTTAAAATTTATTTATTATGGCATTTTCATGTTTTTTCGTTGTTATTCATATAAATCATGAATATTTTATAAATTGATAAATTCAATGATAATTAGTAACGCTATTGAAAGTCAAAAATAATTTTTCATTTGTTTGCTTATGTATGACATCTAATATTTATTTAAATACCTTACTTTGATTTACAAATATTAAATATGTGATTTTATTAATAAATATTTTATTTATTATATTTATAAAAATCATTTTCTATTTTAAGGCATAGGATGTGTTAAATGTGAAGAATAAATGATTCAAAAGCGACTAATGAGCGTATTTTTGCCTCATTTTATGTTAAAATAAGTTATAAATTATAAATAAACTAATGTCTTAAAATTTTATGATACCATTCCGTGTATATAATGTACTGATTTGTGTAGACTTTGCAGACACACGGCCTTCAGACCTAACATCTCATTTAAAAGTGATGATCGGATGCTCTGTTTATGCCATTTATAATTTATGTGACAACACAATCAAAGCATTTTAATTATTCAATCATATTATTATTTCAATTCACATGTTTTTTATGTTTAATATTTAAAGCAATATTATATTAATTTATGTGTGAAAAGATTTTTGTTAATATTATTGATAAGTATTACTCGTTAGTTGGAAAGTGGAAATAGAGCTATATTTTAACTTCACCTTGCGCTATCTTATTTAAATACAATCTCAAAACATACCAATAGTTATTGCAAATTTATATAACAGTGGACTCATGATAATAATATCATAAATCATTATGCGGCACATGTTTAATGTATGAAAAACATCAAACCTGGGATTTAATAAAGTGTTTGTCAAATAATTACATAACAAAAGTACTCAAAGGATGAGATAGGATGTGAGCCTAAAAATCAATGATTTGATGTCTTTACTTAGAAGTAGTAGTATTTGATAAATTGAGTGAATATATTGTCAAAATTGTAATCTTTTAATGCTTATTATTTGGTGTATGAGTATATATACAATATATGGTGTGTATATCCAGTGTATCCACTCGGGAGTCAATATATACGCTATATTCGCGATGTTATGAAAGAATATAATGTCATAAATTGCTATTATTATTATCATTTTAATTCATTGTATAAGCAGTACATAAAGTGTACAGTATATGAGAGAGCAGTCATAGAGTATATGCTATTGTGTGAGCAGTTTATATGGAGTGGAGAATTGTATTGTAGTGTAAAATGAATATTTGTTTGGATGTGTAGATAGAGGAGAGAGAGAGAGAGAGAGAGAGAGACTACAGTAGACTTACCTTCAAAAAAATTATTGCTTATTTACTGTATATTATATTTAATAAATCTATAGTTTAGATACCGTACAAATTGCTGCCACTTTTTTACTCTACTCTTGTTGTTTAATAATAGCCAAAATTGACCGAAAAAATTGCTTAAGGATTAGCCAAGTGTTTGCAATGTTTACTGCCACCTGCGCTGCACTGGTATGCTATGTGTTGTGCCTATCAGTTGGGGTATACATACTGGGAGTCGACAGTCCACTCACTTCTCTCTTCCCTCTTCGCTAACACTTGATATAAGAGACCCGAAAGTGAAGTGAAATAAAAATCATTTCCACAAACAGTTTGTCTGTATATATCTATTCACAGCTATTTTCAGTGCCATAAATGCCTATCAAATACCTCTAACAATGTATTCTCGCGTATCAGTTGTTTCAATAGACAATTCAATGCACAAAACTTTCACTTATGTTTATATAATAGGAGTTTTCACTCTTTCTCAGCGCTCAGGACGTCAAGTCCTTTTCCCACTCACGACTCCTTTCCCTTTCTCTCTATCACTATTATATTGTCTATATTTATAGCCCCGGTATGTATACAGTATACCCATCCCATCCCATACCATACCCTCAAACATATAGTTTCCTAGAAATTCTCTATCTGTACAGTGAGTTAATTATCTGATATGAAGTCGTTTTTGGCCAATAGATAGTAATTATCGAGTTAGTCATTACCCCCAACGAAAATTTATATATAAATTTCCACCATGTCATTTGATATTAGCGTATTTAATAATGTTTATGATATGGTTTGCTGTCGCACAGGTAGTCA
>CAJPIZ010001741.1:5278-15581 GCA_905368565.1 Medioppia subpectinata | reverse complement strand
CGCCGATTGGCGCACAAACTGCCGCTCACTTACGACTTCATCCGCGAACGGATCCTCTTATTGCTGAAACTGTACGACAAAATCGATGCGTCAAAGTTGTCGCTCGACTCCCACTTCTATAAGGACTTGGGATTGGATTCGTTAGATCACGTGGAGGTGATTATGGCCATTGAGGACGAGTTCCACTTCGAGATACCCGACTCGGACGCCGAGAAACTGCTCACTCCTCGCGATCTATTGAAGTATATCTCCGATAAGGAGGAGGCGTACGAAGGCCTGCAGACCGACGATCACGATCACCATTAGGTCCCGTTAGAAGAGTTTTATTGATATATACAAAGACACCACTC
Organism: Medioppia subpectinata; assembly: GCA_905368565.1. Taxonomy (NCBI): domain Eukaryota; kingdom Metazoa; phylum Arthropoda; class Arachnida; order Sarcoptiformes; family Oppiidae; genus Medioppia; species Medioppia subpectinata. The sequence continues at coordinate 15,231 of CAJPIZ010001741.1, read as the reverse complement.
GTTTAGTCGTAATGATAGTAATAATGACCACTACTTTGTTTGCCGTTTTATTTGGTCAGAAGAAAGGGAAAACAGTCATACAATTTAGACATTCATTTAATTAATTGATTATATTTTTTGGTTTTTATGTTAATTACATCTAAAATAGTAAATACAATACAAAACTGTTTATTATATTTAAATTGAATGCAAAATAATTTCCGTTTAATTTCCTGAAACTTTGCGTTAATTTAATTAAATTTTAAATAATTATATAAAAAATAAATAAAACTTAATAATAATAAAGTTTGTATTCAATATATTTGTTGGACTTTTAATAAAATGCCGATTAAATAGTAATTAGTTTTAAAGTCATTAATCAATTAAATTAAAACTAAATTTTATATCAGTTTTAAAAGCATTCAAAATGTGATCAATAGTTTTTCACTCGACGTTCATATATAACGTGACGATATTTCACACATTTAAGCCCCACTTATCAGACAAAGCGCTTGAATAGCATAGAAATGATTGGCAATAAAAAGCGCTAAAAATAGTGTTTCAAACATATATGTTGTAATCGCTTTATAATTACCAAAACAGTATTGTTTAACTCAATACAAACACAACTGATCACGTTTGGCACTCATGGCTGATAAGATTATCTGCTATAATAAACCTATGGTTACTTTAGTTCATTGATCCAATCGAGAGAGTAATCTCGAGTGCATTACATAATAGCAAACATCTCTCCCAACGCCTCAAACCTACAGACGTTTTATATGAAGAGTTGTCTCATATATTGCGGACGTAATTGATGTGACATTTAGTGTGAGATTTGAATATTGAACTCATCTTTAAATACAAGACATTCAATGAGTGGTAATATTGAAGACATTATTGGAGACAATCGTTGACAACGGATCCGATGGCAGAGCTGTGCGACTGGCGTCTCATCGAAATGGCCGACGATGTCGATTGGGATCAACTGTACGACCGGTTCAACGATCGTCCCGAAGAGTTGGAGGCAATGGTCGAAAGCAAAGTGGAGGAAGTGATCCAACGGGTGGTTCACGAGATCAAAGACATCGCCGCCACGAATGACGAGTTCGACGCTCTCGTCAGACAACGCGACGAGACTAACAAACAGCACAAGTATGTCATGAGTCATGAAGGGATCAGCTCTCATAAGCCACCCATTGATAGCACACATGTCTTAAACGATAATTTGTGGTCTTTTTTCTATAGGACAACGACTATCACCGAAACCATCTATTATGACGACAAGTATACCTATTATTCGGATCCAATTCAACGGGTTATAGACATCGACGAACTGAAACAACGGATGAATAAAGCGGTGGCCATCAGTCAACCGGCGAATGAGACAACGGATCAATTGGCTGCCAAAACACCGGACGCCACTGCAGACAAGTCAACGGATCAATTAGTCGAGAAGACTATAGACAAGTCGGCGGACATGACTGCCGTTGACACGAGCGCTAAGCCCGAAGAAAACGAGTCTAAAGCGTCCGAAGAGACCCAAACCGATGACAACATTGAAATCATGGAGTTGTCGGTCATATATGAGGGCACATCCGCTCCCAAGCGTAACACGAAGAGCGGCATCAAGAGATTCATTCGCTCGTGAGTCCCATCTATACGTCAATTATGTTTTACAGACAACTCATTTTGTACTCAATTATGTTTTTGCAGACAAATATGTAATGAGAACCGTGTGTTCGCCGCCTCTAACGGTATACTGACCTACGCCTGGAAGCCGGCGAAAGTGACCAAAGTATTAAACATGTGGAACATGTCTGTGGTCTTCGACGACAAGTCCGTTATCGGCGGCAATATGTTGTCCAATAAACTGATCGCGTATTCAATGCAATCCGATTGTGGTCTAGAGATCGGGGAGCGAGTCGTTGGTAAGCATTTCATACCTCACAGTGTTTTCAATTGATTATAATTTATTAATTATATAATGTGTTTGATATGTGAAGCGTATCTACAAGAAGGCAATTACAGCCGCGAACTGTATTCGGGAATCGTTGCGGAACCGGCGAAGAACACAAACAATTTCCGATATCTCATATTCTTCGACAAACACGCGTACAGTTACGTCAAACGGGAGGATATTTACTACATTTATGACAAATCTAATGGTATTATTAAATATTACATTTTGATATACAATATCTTTACCCACATTTCACGTGCAATATGTTTGATGCTTACAATTTGTTCTATGATTTAGTTGACGCCATTTTTGCCGAGAAAGACAAAGAGGATTACATTGAAATCAAAGAGTTCGCCGATTTCTTGATGGCTTATATTCGCAATTATCCCGAGAGACCAATGGTTCGGCTCCAGAGGGGCGACGACCGCATTAAAGTTCGCTTTGATAGGCGATGGTTAGCATCGATTGTCTCATAGAATTGGCATTCATTTACTAATTAATGATTTTTGACTGTAATTATAGGGAAAGCGGAAGAGTTTTGGAGATTGACTCGAGTCTAGCGCTCATCGAGTTTTACAAATTGCCAAAACCTCACTCGGAATGGATATATAGAGGCTCTCGAAGACTATATGATATCTACAAAGAGTGTCAAACGTCGACATCCAATGTCAGACATCACGGCAGGTCTACCACAAGAGTCACCCGACGGTCCGATAACCGGCCGCACGTCGAGTGGGATAACGACGAGGAGAAAGAGAACGAAGAGTCAGAACAGCCGACGGCCGAAGACATTGACGACGATATTATTGTTGTGCCAAAAGAAGAGGCGAATCGTAAACGAAAATTCAAACAAACGGCCAGAAAATCGACGGCCAAACCCTCGGGAAGCGTGTCCTCCGCGTGCGATCCTATGAGACTCATAGACAACGAACTGTTCACTCCATCGGAAGTATCTGTGGAACAGTTCCCAGACGTGACTCGAGTTATACCGAGACAATATGCTCAACACATGTGTTCAGCCGATTGTGTTAATGGTATTATTTATTTGGTTTTTATCACTAATTATGTCACGTATTGTAAATGTATTTGCATTACAGCGGAGATCGAAACCGAAGACTTTTACGATAAAAATCCGTTTCATATCCCGATTATTGTCGGCTACCGGAGAGAGATTGTGCGGACCAACGAGAAGAAGACTCGTATCTATTACTGCGCTCCGTGTGGGCGACGACTCAGAAGTATTCACGAAGTGTTCAATTACTTATTGATTACGCATTCAATACTCGACATCGATTTGTTCACATTCTCGACCACTTTCGCGCTGTTCCGCAAATCGAGTCCTCTAAGAGCGCTGTTCCACATCCCAGACCTCACCAATGGTTTAGAGCGACAGCCCATCTCTTGTGTCAATACTGTCGACCAAACAGACTTAGGCAATGTTGTCTACAGTGCAGTCCGCTTCCCTCATCCCGACGTCAACTTCAAAATAGATCCCCAATTCCTGTCCTGTTGTGACTGCGAAGACAATTGTCTCAATAGTAACACGTGTTCGTGTCAACAGTTGACACTCGAGGCCAGCGATACCGTCAGAATGGTATGTCTCTCTCTCTCTCACTCACTCACTCTCTCTCTCTCGCACGCAATTACTCGCAGATTTTGTTTTATTTTTAATTTTTTTCATTTATAGTCAAAATATCAATATTTTGGTTACGAATACAAACGTCTCGACGAATTTGTAATGACCGGCGTTTTTGAATGCAACCAAAACTGTCGCTGTAATCAGCGCTGTCCTAATCGAGTCGTACAGTTAGGCATTAAATGTCGTTTACAACTGTTCAAGACATTGAAGAAGGGATGGGGTGTACGAGTGCTGCACGACGTGCCCCGAGGTTTGTGCGCTGAACAGATCCGATCGTCACATTAAATTTGATAACTTACATAACATTTGTGACTATAATTGCGGCCATTTTAGGGACATTCCTGTGTATATACGCGGCACAGATACTGAACGAAGAGGCGGCCGACAAAGAGGGCCGCGATTTTGGCGACGAGTATTTGGCAGATTTGGATTACATCGACGTCTGTGAGGGACAGAAAGAGGGCTATGAAAGCGACGCTGAGATGAGTGACGAGGAGACGACACAAGACTCCGATTACGACGACGACGATGACGACGAAGACGACAAGGATTTCAAGTGTACTAACCCTTCGACCAGTGAAGTGATGACTCGGGGCAGGAGTACGACGTCCGGCGGTATAACCATTGAATTGACTGTGAATTTTGCTGCGAATGTTATGTTAATGTGTTTTTGTTTTGCGATCGACTGTTTAGGGCGCCGACAAAAGGACGAGAAATCCAAGAATCGGTACTCAATTAGGAAAGACTTTTTTAACGAAGATTTTTGTTATACACTCGACGCTAAGCGGAGGGGAAATATTGGCCGATATCTGAACCATTCGTGTGAACCAAACTGTTTCGTACAAAATGTTTTTGTCGATTCACACGATTTGAGGTTTCCGTGGGTCTCATTCTTTGCCAAAAAGTTTGTTTCTAATACACAATTGTTTTGTGGTATAAATGGTGTTTAATATATGTAATATCTATTCAGAGATATATTGGCGTACGAAGAGCTGACCTGGGATTACAACTACCAGATCGGGTCGATTCCCGGTCGCAAAATGTACTGCTATTGCGGAGCCCATCGATGTAAAAAACGTCTGCTTTAACGCACACATGATTTTGGCTTTCATTTTAGTTTTAGAATATTTTATTTAAAGTAATTATTTAATTATTTGTATATAAATTGACAATTTATATAAGAATCTTAACGACATTCACATTGAATACATCTGTAATACACTTTATTTACTGATGTGTTACCAAAAAAATAAAAACTTAAAAGTTTGAAAAACTTATTTTTTAGGTCTACGGTTGACTTGAAAGTAGAGGTTTGACAAAAGGGTTGTCCAGTGTTTGGGTTGGAGTTAAGGAATAATTCTCAACAATACATACATGTATTCGCAAAGAATTTAAAGTATCAAACGATCGCCGCTTTGAGTAAATAAATAATAAGTATTAATATGTGATACAAACAAGTGGTTAAAAGAAAATTTAAGTCACAAAAAAAGTTTTTTACTTTCAATTGACGAAATCCATAGACGAAAACATTTGTTAGCAAACATTTGCGAACAAACAAAAAAAGGTAAAATAGCGGACATTATATATACTACGGGCCGTCTATGGCATACATGTGTAGAAATGCCACCAAAACGTAAGCTAACAGTCGATCCTAATAATGATAATTTATCGCAAGACTAATATTGACACTACTATTTAGCGGCTCTATTGGCGTATTCATGAGCGATGGTAGCAGTGGTCGAACCGATCGCTATTAACACTACAAACTATTAGCCAAAAAACATGGTTTGTTTATCATTGTGTAAGAATCACACAATAATTCTCTTTAAATAATAAGAAAAATATGGTATAAAAGAGTCGATTGAATGAGAGAGTGGAGGAGAAAGGGGCCAAAAATCGAGATAATAATAATAACCAGTGATTTGACAAATAATATGTGACCAAAAAAATAGACAAATGTTAAACATGTTTCACATGGCTTTGTATGTGTCTGTGAGTGCGAGAGAGAGAGAGAGAGAGAGAGAATTAAAGAATTATGAGATTATAATATTTCTTTTATGATTGTGTTAACAGTTATGCAAATGTCATGGTTTTAATGCTATAGTTCTCATGTGTATTGTATACTAAATTGAGAGAGAGAGAGAGAGAGAGAGAGAGAGAGAGAGAGGAACGGGAGGAGAATGGGAAGAGTGTTATAACATTGTGTTTAGGGTAAGGGATACGTGAGCGGGCATTTAAGCAGAAAAGTTAAGTCTAAACTAAATAAACAGCATTCAAATTATGACCAAAGCATTCAATTTTGTAGCAAAGAATACAATATTCATATCGACTGCATGTGTGGTATTTCTCTTCCACTGTATATATCAAAGAATACATCAAAACTTTTTTTTATAAAAACGTTTTCCGTATGAATATAGCATAGAATCACAGTTTCGTATGAATTATATATAAAACTTGAAATTAATTTCAGTCTCAAAGTGCTTGCGTTTCTCTCAATGAAAATCTACACATATATTAACGCAAAAATGTATTTTTGTTATGAAATACCTGTTGAAACCAATGCATAGCTCTAACATTGAAACTCAATTTATGTTTTCATTATATGTATTGTTGTAATAAAAAAATTGTGTTGAATTTTATTAATTAACAATTTTACAGAGAATTTTGTTTTTGTAACAAAAAAGTAGATTAATTTTGAATAGTTTTGATAAATTTTATGGCAAAAAATTAGTCGAAAATGTCTGTGAATTATATTTTGTTATTTAATAATATTTTGAATTATTAATAATCGTAACAAAAATACAACATTTTTACCCAAAAACGCAAAATTTATTTAATACATGCTTTGATCTCATTTATGGTTATCTATAAATTAATCGTAAAATTATTTTATTAATATTTATCCACAAAAAAAATATATCTATAGGAGAATAATATGAATATATAATAAATGTCTATATTTATATAATCACAGCATTTGATAAGTAATATAATTTAATTTCCTAATAACATGTCTCGTAAAATCAAATTTAATGACAACAGACATATCAAACATCGGATAACAAGATTAACGAGAAGTGCTAAACAATCAAGTCTTGCGTTTAAAACACAAATCGCAGTCTTAAACAAGAAAAACACATAAAATAAGATTTAATACAAGACACACACATAAAATGCAGTCTCGAGTTTTTGACTGCAAAACAATTTTAGCCACACTTTTGTATAATTGAAAAAAAGTCAAATCACAGAAACGGTAACTTATGTTATGTTTTTTTCGGTGATATATTAAATGCCGTGAATATGTATGAGTGGAAAGGTATAGAGTAGTCGGTGGTTGTATACATCCATATATATGGTGTGACCACAAGTGTTAATATCGATTTTCATGCATATTTGCGAATTCATGCCAACCCAGCGCTACAATCGACCACACAGTGAGGGGTATAAGTAATGTCTGTGTGGCCGCTCTGTGCCGCTCGTACACCACCGGTGCAGGTATTTCGATATGGAGTGTACTGTATATCCCATACACATAACGCTTGGTATTTCCTACGGGCACTGTTCAGAGAGGGTATATATACTGTGAATAAGTTAATCATATTAGACGTTGGAGTTCACGGACGATCATCTCCTAAAGTTGAGCCCATCTGCTGGTCAGTTATGTTGAGGTAACGAAGAGAGAGAGAGAGAGAGAGAGAGAGAGAGAGAGAGAGAGCACTGGTAGACAACTGTTGATGATAGACCTCCCGCTGACCTCAAGAGACCCGATAATTGCCTTTCGCTGTGAAATAGATTTTTATGCAATTCATACAAAAGGACTCACTTTTTACAGCGAAAACATTTCCTCGAAATTTTCAACACAAGAAATCATTAGATTTGGTGTTATTTTTGGGTGAAAAACACTATGTGTTGCCGAAAATAATCAATTTTTAACACAATAAATGATATCAATTGCAATTTTAATGTTCATTTTGCACAAGTAATTACATTTTTCGGCACTCAATTTACTGTCCATTTCATTATCTTCCGACCCTTTCCTCACTCACTGGCAATCCCTTGGGTTTTGTCTTTTCAATAGAAATTTTCAAAACATCTTTTAGTTAATCGTCTCTAATGTGTGGGAAAAGAATTCGTTTAACTCTTTATTTTAATTTAGTTTTTCATTTCTAATTAGTTTAACAAATAGTTATTTTGCAAACAAATTGCAAAATGTTTAAATGCATTGTTTAATCAATTATAATATTTAGTGTTTGTATTAGAAGTTTATTTATTTATAATATATTTATGTTAATTATCTGATTATTTAAATATAATTTTTATTAAATTATTTTGCGTGCATTTCATGGCATAAAACTTAAGTATCAAAAAATAGTTTGATTGCAATTTAAAGTAAACAGAGGACACAAACTGCAGGAAACCTCCAAAACATCCGACAAAATGATTTCATAGTTTCTTAAAAAGTTATCCATAATATGTTTGAAACAGAATTTTGATAGAAAATAACATTTTTCAAGAATGTAAACTACAAAACAATTAATAATAATAAAAGTCAAAAGCAGTGAGAGATAAATATTATGAAAAAGACGGAACTGTGTATAGAGTGGTGGAAATGTTGAACAGAAAGTATTTCTTTTATTAAACACTTATATATTTATAATAATTTATTAATTGAATAGTAGTCTTGAGAAAAGACTGAAGACTGCGGGGAAAGAGACGATCAGTGGTTTGCGATAGCGTTTGAATTGACGATTGAAAGTGTATTCATAGGAATGGATCGCATAAATCATTTGGTATTAATTATTGAGGACAATGAGTGACAAACACAGACCGCCGGCGATTAAGTCTACATAATCTTCATTAGTCTACTTGAAGGGCAATTGAAGTCCCTTTGGAGAGACGGGTCTATAGTATAGGCAATGGGAGGCTATTAGAGCCGACAATACATATACACCAGCCGTACATCGATATGCGTTTTGTCTTGTGATTCGTAACCGAGAAATATATATTAAAATAACGATTTAAGACATAAAATACATAAGAAATGCAACACTTATTTTAGAAGAGCTAATGTTTGTGTGAATATTATTAGCGAATAAGTAATAAGAAAAATGATCATCAATTAAGATTTGCAGCACTTATAGCGATACCACCGGACAGTTAGTCTATGCGGTCGACCCCAACACCAACTAAATATACTATTTATATACTTGTACTACAGAATCGTATATAATATAAACTTTTTTCCTTACATTAGACGTATGATTGCTGTGAGAAATTGCATTTGCTTTCAGTGCACTAGTTATACATACAATACTCTGTGTGTATATATATTTATAAGCGTTTTGTTGAGTATATATGAGTAGAGGAATCATAAATTCAGGACATTATTATACACACCATTGCATGACATTAAGTGATGTGCCCTTAACTTGTGTGGCGTATCGTTGTGTGAGCGCCTGTACCCCACCTCCAGGCCCTGCAAAGCCAGCCTCGATTCGTGCCCAACAATAATGAATGGGAGGCGACCACCAAATGAGTGCTCTCATGTCGGCATCCAATTCACTGCCTCTTCTCTATGCTCTCTATCTCTCTCCGTAAGGCCTGTCCTGTGCTCTCTCTCTCCTCAACACACAAACTATTTGTTTCAGTATTTGTTAAGCGCTTGTATTTGACGGAAAGTGTTTCACTCATTCTTCTTCTTCTTCTTCCTCGTCATATCCATCGCATCCCAAAGTGTTGTATAAATACTTCGCTATTAATTAGAAATTTTAGAGTTATCTTGTTTTTCCGTCTGTTTTTTCATTCATAGTATTTGCAGTGGAGAGAGAAGTGCGTCCATAAAGTAATTGAAATAAACTTGTGATTCATTTTGCATTAAATTAAAATTTTTCTCAACTAATTCTTTGACTCTTTGATTATGAATGGATTAAATAGTTTCTCAATACATCCCTATATATAACATATTGTGTCTGTTTATCGTCATAGATGTTAAGACATCGAGCGTAAGATAATAATAATAATAATATATTAGTTTATTATTAATATAATTATAAAGTGTTAAGTTTTAACAACAAAACAAATTATTTGATTGAATTAAAATAACACTGATCTAACATTTTTACAAAATCAGTGTAAATAAACAATTTGTTCGCTTTTCATCAAGTTTGTTTAAATATTGCATTTGTTTTAATAATAATCAAATACTCTAATAATTTGTTTTGTAACAAAAACTTTGAAAACTTCAATGCAAATGTCGCTGAATATAAGAGCCCCACTTTTTGCTGGCTATCCCTTCCAAGGTATCGGTAATTGTAATTATTCCTCTATTTGTTTATTTATTATTTAAAGTTATTTATAAATAAGTTTATATAA
>CAJPIZ010001740.1:2791-15581 GCA_905368565.1 Medioppia subpectinata | reverse complement strand
TTAAATTGCAAGCAATTGAAATTATGTAAATTTGATCACTTTATAGCACATTACTCGTATTCACTCTGTTTACAACAAAATTCCTGATATACATTTCAAGTCATATTTTATTCCAAACAATTTGGTATATAGTTTGTTAAAATTGGATAAGAACTTTTTAAGTTATCACAACTCTGAGTCTCTCATAAGAAATACATTACTGCACTTAATTCTGTCTCATTTCTTTTAGTTCATATCACCTATATAAAAATATGATTGCATCTACTTAATTCGATGTAATATAAACTTATACACTGTCTACAAAATTGTTTTGACTTACGCGATTTAATTTAACTTAATTACCCTTTCATTAACAATCGTTTTGTAAAATATAATTTATTTTGTGTGATTTAAATTAAATCTACAACTTATATATTATTATTACTAATTAAGATAAAAGTTTATTGTTTGGCAATCGGTGTGAGCGCTGACAACAACTTAAAGAAGCTGTCGGACGACACCGGGGGTCTCGTCTATTATCTGAGTCGTACGGACCCCGAAAGCCGTGAAATGATGTCCCGAGTAATAGAGACCGCGATGAAAGAGGTTATCACCAGTAAAGAGATGGCAGAAGTGGTCACTCATACTGTTGTCAATGAAGTTGTAGTCATAAGCGGTAATACATATGAGACTCGAGTGCCCATTGAGGCCGACATCGGACGCAACACTAAAATACAGATTCGCTCCGAAGCCATAAAAAATATCGACGTAAACATCACCGGCCCGTCGGGTGCTGTCTATAGCACTACAGGTGGCGGACAAATAGCCAAGCAGTTGGATTTGAAAGAGTGCATATTATACCTGGAATTGATTGAATCGGGTCTATGGACAATAAAACTAACCCCACAAGTGCCTACGGCTGTTAGAGCGCATTTGATTGTCGAGAGCAATCCTACCAGAGCTCAAGCCATTGAATTGCAAGTATTTCTCAGAGAACAAGAGGGCATTTACCCACCAATAATGGTCTGTCGGCTGTGTAAAGGCAATGACCCGATTGTGAGCGCTATAGTGACCGCAACAGTGGACAGACCCGACGGTACGCAGACTGATTTCCCGTTAAACATGTTTCATGACAGGGGATATTATTACGCCTACTTTACCGACTATAGCGGCGCCGGCTGGTATAACGTTAGCGTCCTGGCTATTAATAATGGTAGCAATACTACATACCGAGGTATATTAAAGTTTATATTAACAACCTGATTAATAATTAATAAACATACTATTTAAACAGGGATATCTATTGATGCGTTTAGGCGTCAACTTGTAGCTAGTAGTTTTCAAGTAAAGGCCGACTCTATGCCGGCCCAACCAGTCCCCGACGACCATTTTAATCATTTATTGCTTAACAATCAGTTTGGTTATAATAGGAGTGCACCGGCGAGTTTGGCGGCAGCACCCGATCCATCCCGGTCTCAAGCGCAAGCAAAACCGCTTTTAAAAACGCTTATGCTTTCCAACGAAATGAAAGCCCTTAAAAACAAACTGTCGGCTAATTATATACGGACTAAGCGGGCGGTCCACGGCTTACAGGTGCCCGAAAAGGCAGATCTGGTCAATAAGTTGAGCCCTTTTAAGTTGTTCATTTTATCTGTACGGCCGACGTCTGCCGAAGAGATAGGTGGCTATCAACACACGCTGGATGAGATAAATGAGCAAGTTAGGCTTATAAAACAAGCTTAATGGCAATAAGAGTAATTAAGCCTAGTCGTTCATATAAAGTAATAAAAAACTTATGCTCAATTTTTGCAGATTTTAATTAAATACCAATTAATTTAAGATTAAACTTTTTTAAAAATTGTTTGTTATGTTAATTATTAAGTTTATATATAAATATATTTGGGTATATTTTAACTCTTAAAAGTTAAATACAATATTAAAATATTTTAAAAAATTATTTAATAAAACTAAAAAATTAAATATATAGACAAAAGTTTATTTGAACACAAAATAATATAAATACTAAATATCAAACTTATTTTATAAAACAAAATAAATCAATCATTAAAAGTTAATTTAATTTATTAATGGCAATATAGTAGAATACTCAAACTGTAGATGGAGTGTACTATGATTATATCTGAATTAAATGTTTACGTACGTAATAATTATTACTTAATAAATTAGTTAGTGATAATTAACACTTGTATTCTTACTATAAATTATAAACAGAGAGTGAATAAAATGTTTATAAATATTTTATGCATTATTCAAAACATACTTGTGAAATAAATTAAAAAATTAAGTATATAATTGTACAAGTATACAATTAAAATAATTGAGTTAATTGTCATTACAATGTTTTAAGAAATCATAGACTTATCGGGTAAGTGAATTAACTTGTATATTTATATTAAATGGCAAATTAAATAATTACATTAAAATAACATAAATGCAAATTGTTAGTAAGTAAGCTATGCAAATTTGAAATGCAATATAATGCAGATATTTAATTGAGTACATTTATATTTATTATAAATAGATTTTAAAAAATTATAAGCAAATGTTTACATAATAAATGAAGTCTAATGTTAATTTAATATGTTTTTAAAAATAATATTTTCTAATGTCAAAAATATTAATGCATTTCATTAGATTATTTTAATAACAAAGTCCATGAAATACATATAAATTCGAGATTGTTTTGAATGATAAATAATCTTTAAGGAATAGACTTGTAATAGGCATTTAATTGTCTCAAAACTTACTTTAGTTTTTAAAAATACTTACGATGTAAATTTTATATAATGTACTGTACATATTAATCCTAAACTAATAAATATTTATATGCTAAACAAATATAAATATTTAATTTATCATGTTAAATGTATAGTCAATATTTAATTAATTTTTTAATTAATTTATATTCCAAGAAGTGGATTGATGTTTTGTGTGCAAACATAATTGAAAACAATGGCAAACATACGAGTGGTTGAAGTGATTGAAAATAGATTTCATTTTAATAAACATTTAATCGAAAGTGTATTTCAAAAACTCGATGACAAAGAATGGGATAAAATAGCGATCGTATCAGTGATTGGACCGCATTTCGAGGGAAACACTTTCACAGCTAATTTCATTTTAAATTACATCGAGCGTAATAACAATGATCTTGATAAATGGCCGCATGATGTCATGCTGAGCCCACATCATGGGTTTAGTAATACCGAGATTAATGATGATAAAACTGGCCAAAAGATATCAAAGGGCCCGGGTATTGAAATGTGGTCCGAACCGCACATTATTAATCGAGGTAATACACGAGTAGCCGTAATGTTGCTTAATCTACAAAACTACCCATATACATTTACTGATTTAACTACAAACCCTACACTAATTTCTACAATACGGCTCATATCAAACATATCGACAATTGTTGTGATTAACAAACCGGGTCTTAACGTAAGTGCATAATATTTTTTTTATTAAAATGCAAATTTTAATAAACAACATTGATTACAGAAACATCCAGATAATAGCGGGGATAGATACGTGATCCAGGTCAATTCGTACTCTCAATTTCTCAATACGTTAAGCCAATGGGAATGCAATGATTTTGAGGACATGGAGAACAATATTGAATTAATTACAACCGGATATGAAAATTATCAAACACTTGGCCGAGAGTTTAACAAAAAGGGCACGTATTTAGTCGACTGTCCCACACATGCTGTCAAAGACAGTAATTGGAAAATACAAGAACTTTGCCCTCAATATGTGGAGCAAATGAAAACATTCATACAGTTAGATGTTCTAGATGTTAATAATGCTTTGCGAGGCATTACATTTTCAAATACTCATCAATTATTATGTCTTATGGAAAGTCAGATTATCATGTATAATCAAGTAATTACTATGAATTTGAAGTCAAATGACCATGATGATATTCACCAAGAGTTTCCGCAATCACTCGACACCGCATTGAATGAGGAAAAAGTGTTATTTGATTATAAATGCAATGAAATGACAACAATTGGCGATCAATTGTTGGGAGAATTGGCCCAAAGTTTTACGAAATTAATGCAAAACAGACTCAATTCAAACAAAGGGTTTGAGTTTAATATTAAAAGCAAAAGTTTTGATCCAATATTTATTGAGATCTCGAATAGAATAAAAGCTAAATTTAACCGAAGATCTGGAGAGCTAAAAAAATTGCAAGCATTTTATTTTAACTCATTGACCAAATTTATTGACGAACAGAAAGTGATTTACACTAACTTTGACACAAAGTATAACGAGTTTGTGAACAAATGTCAACAACACTGCAATTCCGACGAGTATTTCATAGACGAGACACAATTGAAATGCTTTTTACTGACGGATAAAGAGTTTAAAGAGTTGTTTAAAAATGATTACTATTTATGCAAACAATACAATGAATTGACCGAAAGTGCGATAAATAATTACGCGAAACAAATATCACAAATCAATACTAAAAATAAAGACTTAGTTGAAAAATGTTTGCAAATGTATAAACAAATGTACGACAAAGGGATGACTGTATTATTAAAAAGTGGGACATATTCTAACGAAACATTTCAAGAAAAATACAATACCGTTTGCAGTAATGTTTGGAAATACGTTATGAACACACTTGTGCTAAAACAATGCAAATCTAATGTATTCAACGCGTGTCGAGATATTTATAAAGATTATATCGGCACCAAATACCAAGAAAAGTTGAATGAAAATGTAGAGAATCACCAGTATATACAAACTGAAATGAACAAGATCCTTTTACAGTGCCATGAAAAGTATTGTAAAAGAATATCGGCTAAACAATCCATAAGTAATTTTATCGACAGGAATCAATTTGACCATGAATATCAACAGGTGTTACAACAATTATGGTTAGATCACGAACAGCAAGTGATGGCCTATCGGACACAGTTTGCCGACACATATCTACGAGAAATATGTGATAAAAATTGGTATAATATTGCGCTGAATATCAATCAATCGAGAGATAAATTCTTGGAAATTAATGATCGAAAGCAAAACAAATCCCAAACATTTATTATGGACTTTGAGAGCAAACCAATTGGTGTTTATTACTTTAATAAACATGATGATACGATTTGTAATTTGCATAATACTGATGGGCACCGGGACTCAAATTGCGTTGTTTTCAACGGCCAGAGTATGCTATACGGGAGGGAAGCCGAGCAACACCTGAATGGACACACGTTTGACATCAAACACATTATGGGAAGGGATGTGACGGACGATGAGCTCAATCGATATCCTTTTGAATTTGTAGACAAACGGCACCCAAAAGTACGGCTCGTATTAAACAATGAAATCCCTATTGACTTGAATATTGAGTCGTTATTTGCTTTACAAGTGTTGGACACAAAGATTGTTACGCAAATCATATACGAAAATTATATGAAAAACATGTTGTTTATTGTGCCCACACATTACACCATAAGGCAATTGAACGCATTCAGGGACGCGGCCTTAATAGCGGGTGTTGACCATGTTCAGTTTATCACTGAAATAAACTCGGTTGCTGTTGATTTTGGTTTTAATCATGACAAAAACAAACGAAATATAGCGTTCCCACACGTTTTGATTATTTTAATCACTGATAATGGCTATGAGTTAGCACTCGTTGAATATCACGGCATAAGTGTTAAATACAACGCATACATACGTGTGGTCATTGACTGGTCCCGAATTGATACCAATTATAATGCGGTTAATAATAAATTTACCGATTCGTTGCAACAATTGTTTAAATATTTCCCATGCAAAATTTTCAATTGTTACATCGTTGGTTATAAATATACTAAATATATAAGTATAAATATAATTTATTTATTATTAAGAATAGTATTATTTATATTTTGTTAATTAAACCAATTTAACGATAATTAAATATGTAATTAACTTTCCAAACCACAATAACTAATAAGTTATCTTTACTTTAAGATATATCTTTACTCAGTTAATTTTTTACATAATCAGATAAATTATTGCTATAGCTATATTATTGTATAAAATAACAATCTAATAATTAAAATTTTTATTTTTAGGCGATAAATCTATTACAAGACACATTGATTTTAAAAACGTCCTGAAAAATTATTGCCTAAAAATTGAAGTCAACCATGATCGAACAGCCATTATGAGGGGTGCCGTGCATTACAGCAAATACTACGAAACCAATGGTCATAACATACCCATCACTGGAGTTATGTTTCGGGATATTGTATGTTATATCAGTTCTGGACATAAAAGCAAAACATTACTACCGGCTAATCAAGTGCCACAAACAAACACTTATGTCAAATACAAACTGAGTCGCACCGACCCGTTCCCGATCACTATCACCATTACCGAAGGCCCAGATCTGATAATAAAACAGTTTATCATGAGCAAATATCCCGCCGGGTTTGAACACAAATCAACCCTGTACTTATATATATTTGCCACGAGTGATTTGAGTAACAAATCAAATTTTAATTTTGGGGCTAAAATTGGACCGAAATACGAGCTGACATTGGCTCCGGGTCAGCTGTCGGAACGCAAATTTAGCTTGACCCAAGACCAAATTAATGAACAATCCGGTTTATTAGAAAATTTTATTAAACCGGCCAATGAGCTGGAACATTTAGTAAATGAAAACTCTATGGATTACGACTGTAATTACTATTCAAGCAATACAGACAATACCACCCAAACAACTGCCACAAACCCCAATAAAGTCACTATACCTGCCATTAAGCCAATAAAGCCAACTGTGACCAGTAGTGAGCTGGATCAATTTGCAAATAAACTTTTTCAACAATACCAAGAGACGATTTTAACCCTAACCAATACATGTGAGTCCAACAGTCCTGAATATGACCAACAGTCACGCGCAATGCGTACGGACACACTCGCTAAATATGACCGAGAGTTTGCCAACAAAGATCCGGATGAGTTAGTGGCCAAACATAGACAGGCGTTGATCGCACAGATGGACAACGAAGACACGCAATGCAGAACTATTGCCAAACATATTGCTTACAAAAATGATAAGAAATGTTGTTATTTACTTGAATTGTGTGTCAAAGAGTTTAATGAGAAAATGTGCATGGCCATTGACATGGACATTGAGCAAGATGGTGTGGCCAATAATTGCAACCATATTTATAGTAAAGTAAATAACGAAATAATTGCTATGTTTAACACCAAGTCTGTGGGTGGATTGCGAAACAAACAAAAGCAAATATATTTAAGAGATTTGACCACAAATATAACAGAAAATGCTAAAGAATACAAACAATTATACGATTGTAATGAGAGTTATCAGGATATGTGTGGACAACAAATACGGATCAATAGATATATTTCCGATAAACAGCTCAAAGACATACAAAGTCTTGTGAAAGTTCCCAAAAGTCTAATTTTAAATTCACACCTTATGGACAAATTACAGAAAATGTATGATAAAAGTGCCCAATATTTAATGTGCGAAATTATGAAAATTGCTCATGATGAAAAACAAGTGGCCGAACAATTAATAGAGTTAACTGTGAAGAAATACAACCAATTATTTAAACAGATTTTAAAAGCAAAAATTTACACTCCATCCGATCTAAATAGCATTCACGCAGTATTAAAATTTCAATGCATAAGAAATCAAAAGCAATCATTCGCATTCACCACCACTCAAATTGATCTGGAGCAATATTGCGTTGAAAAGTGCCATGAGCAGTTAAACGAAGCTTATGGACAAATTAAAATTGATTATAATGTAAAAGCTGAGCGTTTATTCGCGTTAAACACTAATATTGTTAAAGATATGCACCAAAAGTATTGCCAGAATATTGACAAACATTTGGGCAATGATTTCATAGAAATCACTGAATTGCAGCGTTTGCTCGAAAGCGAGTTAAACGATATAATGCGAGCATTTACTGAGCGCATGGACCCGATTAGATCGGAATGGGAACCGGGCGTGAGTTGCAATATGGAGCAAAAGTACCTGGATGAACTCAAACTTGCTCTAATTGACGAAATGAGAAAATATGAGCTGAAAAATTTTCTTAAAGTTCGTTCCGGTACTACTCTCGGTGTCTACTTTGAGCGCAGTCTATTAATGGCTGGTTATTACGATCGTGGTGTACAATTTGTACCTGGTGATCTTAATGCTCACATTGAACATTATGTGGACAATTGTATTGCATTCAGCGATCAATTCCTGTTTGGAAGAGAAGCGAAAGAGTATTTGAGGGACCGTTTGGACAACGAGTTTGATGTGAAAGACCTGTTGGGTAGGGATCAGGTGGTCGCCGAAGAACTAAAGCGATACCCTTTTGAGTGGTGCTTAGACTCACCGCCCATAGTCCGTATACAGTCTCCCGTACATGAGGGCAAAGACAACGGTATGAACGTTGAGACTCTGGTGGCGCTACAGGTGTTGGACATTAAACACAGAGCCGAGACTGCGATGAAAACACCCGCACAGAGGGCTGTGTTCTGTGTGCCCACACGTTATGACACTAAACAGAGGCGCGCGATGTTAGACGTGGGCCTAATCGCGGGCTTTGACCGAAACAATGTCCATATTGTCAATGAAATGACTGCCGCAGCCATTGCTTACGTAATAGACTCTCCCCGCAAGTCATATGCCAAAGAATATATAATAATATTTGCCATTCACCAAAATCAGTTTGAGTGCGGGCTAATTAAATTAAGCAATACTTTAATTGAACACTTAGTTTACGGTGTGGTGAACGACTTGAGTACTTTTTACAGCGAATATCACCCTGGTCGTTTCAAAGATTACGTGTCAAACGCTTTGATTCTACAAAGCTTAACCATGCGCGATTTGAATCGCGTAATATTGATGGGTAATTCGGAAAGATTATCCGAGTTTAAAGACCTGATTGCGGCCACATTTACCCCAGAAATTACGGGCAATCATAACATACTCTATAAAAGTGACCAGGCTGATATTATAGTAAAAGGAATGGTATATTACGGGCAAATAATGGACAACAAGTTGGACACCCTAGATATACAAGAGGTCGTGAGAGCGCCCATAAAACTGTTGGTGCATAAAAATAATAATACCCAAAGTAGTCGTGATCTGATCCCTATGAACGCCAAATCCACTGATTATCGGGAAAGCAAACAATTATCTGTGAGACTGAATAGCGATAGTTTTCCCATCGAGTTGTGTCTCAATGAGGGCGACGCCACTGTTAAGAGGTATAGAGTGGACAAACCACTTGGACGCAGTTGGGTAGGCGATATGGTACTGCCATGGATAGAGCTGGTCATTCAGTACCACATGGATCAGCACACTCTTGACGTGTACATTACGGCCACATTGAAAGCGATGGCTGGCATAGAGTCCGCAGTAGAACTCAAAGACTGGTCAGAAATAAATGGGTTAAATACTGATTGTATCGCTGAACAGCGAAATATATTAAACGAACTTGGTGCTTTTACAGTAGATAATCAAGCTCAACTTGAGCCTCATAATACTGTTTTAGAAACTGCAGCGCCTTCAACACCGGTCGAGTCTAGTGTTTCGGACGGCGATAACAGCTCTGAGACATCGGTAGACATACACGAAGAGGCCGTCCGTGAGTTTCGCCAATTGGTGGCCGATATCGGGCGCCGACTCACAGACTGTCAGACAATTGCAACCAAAAAACGTATACTTTATGCAAAACTCGGGGAATGCGACCAAATTGTGGCCAGAGATGGACACCGAGTAGAGGAACAGCGGTTAGAGTTGTTTAAAATGATTGACGCTTTTAGGTTGAGGGACAAAATTATTACCTAGTAATTTTCAATCAGGTTTGTTAATAAATAACAATGTTTAAAATTTATTCAGTGGTATTATTTTACTGATTTTATTTATAATTGTAGATCCCGATATCTCTTAAAGTGCAGAAAAATGTTATAATTACTATTTTATTATTTAAAACTAACTTGTAGGATTAATTTTTCAAATATTATTTGCCAATTTTTGCGCTCTTTTTATTTAAGTTATATTAATGTTAATTTGTAACAATAATTAATTTTAAACACTTATGTATACAATATTATTACAAATAAAATACTTATAAATTATCATTATAATTGTAATTTTTATAGATTATTAAAAACATTTAACTGAACATTTTGGATTACGTTTAAATGCAAAAATAATTTTAATGTAAAACTAAATTAAATTTTGCAACACACAAGCGTATATAATTATTTTTATCACGAGAAATTGGCCGTACGAAGTGACCGGGATGACATATTTATCAGTGGCTTCATCGGGGTGTTTCTGTTTAATTAATAATTATATAGATTAATTTTTTAAAATTAAAAAACGTTAATAAACATACGTTAAAACCCTGTTTGTTAATCATCACAGTTGTTGATATGTTTGATATAAAGCGTATCGTTTCAATTAGTGTAACATTTCCAGTTAAATCACTAAATGAATATGGGTAGTTTTGCAGATTAAATAGTATTACCGCCAAACGTGTATTACCACGATTTATAATTAACGGTTCCGACCACATTTCAATGCCTGGGATACTATTTTCAACGCTTCTAAACCCATAAGAATGTCTCAAAGTCACCTCGTTCCACCATTGATCTAGGTCATTTTGTTGCCGCTGCAGGTAATTTAATATGAGATTAGCAGTGAAAGTGTTTCCCTCGAAATGCGGTCCAATCACTGATACGATCGCTATTTTATCCCATTCTTTGTAATCGAGTTTTTGAAATACACTTTCAATTAAATATTCTCTCACATTAAAGCGATTTTCAATTATTTCAACCACTCGTATATTTGCCATTAGATTGAGTGGTATTTTAAAAACATGTCACTCATGTCTTAATTACGCTAAATGTATTAATAATAAAATTAGTAAAAATGATAATATGAACAAAATTGAAAAATATTTTTAAGCTTTATAAAAACAAGGTGTACTTTTACTTTATTCTATAAATATTTATATGTTTACATATTTATCCGCGACTTTTAATACAATTTGCACAAATAATTTAGATATAATATTTGAATTTATGTGATTTCGTTACAACTATAAAAATAATTATAATATCTATGATTTCATTAAAAATGTGAATTCATGGCTTTAATTATTTAAATAAAAGTAAATAAATAAAATATTAAATATTTATCAGGAAACTAAACTATTCTCATAAGTTAGTACTGTATATAACTAACAATAAAGTAGTATAATATAAATATATTAAGTTAAAACTAATAAAACTTATATAAGTATACTTACATTTAAAGTTTCACAAATGTTAATATTTTATAATTTACAAAATTATTAAAGAAATATTTTTTAAATTATACAAAACATACATGTATAAAACTTTATATTTAATATCTGTATTACAGACTGTGTAATAGTGAGTGAATGTCATTACCAGTACACATACAATGAAAACAAACTTTGTTAATGTCTCGTATTCATAGTTACATAGATTATTTTACAACAAACATACAGTTTATGTTAGATACCATTACAACAGGCAGATTATAATGCAGTTTAATTCACCGAAAACCAACTATCAATCTATTCATAAAATAAAATAAAGTGCTATTTATTATAGCATTTTGATTTCACTGTTTATCAGATAATATACAGTATAAACTTATTACAACACACATGTATTATGTATTTATGTCTACAAAAACAATCGCATTTATTTTTATTAATATTGGATTACATATAATGTGTGAAAGTTAATCAGTTGTTATTAATTAACCAAACTATAATATTAGTAATTAATTACTATTATTAATTAACCAAACAAAATGATTGCATAAAATAAATTCCAGCGTATTACTGATTTGTCATAATTTAATTAAATTTTGGTTTGTAACAAATTAATTATTTTTAAACTAAAGTAATTTAAACAAATTAAGTTTTAAACATATTTATTATAAATTGCAAATTAAACTGTTATTGATAATCAGAAACGATTGTTTAAATTAAAACAAATTAATAATAATAATTAGGTTTTTAAAAATTATCATAAATAATGTCAGAGAGGATAGTGTTTGTATTGGATGTATCGAGAAGTATGCGCGGCGTCCGGATTAAAGCATTACACGCGGAAACTTTGCGTTGTATTAATAATATACATGATGGTAATTATGTGGGTATCGTGTTGTTTAATAAATCAGCAAATACTGTGCACGAAGTTACCAAGATTATAGACCAATCCGTGAGACAAAGCCTTGTGGCCGCCGTACCGACCAATTACAGGGCTAAGGGAACTGATATCAGGGCCGGTATTGCGGAGGCGTTGGCGGCGTTCAATCGCGCAAAAGTGGACACTAAAGGGGCAAAGATTTTTCTGGCCACCGATGGCGACCAAACTGTGGGTAAAAAGGATTATGTGGCCGATTTGTTACCACAATTAATAAACGAACAAATTAGTTTATTGCATTATCTATTAGAAAAATAGATATATGGATATTGATAAAATGTTTTATGTAATTTGCATATTAGGTACACTTGTATTGTATGGCAATCGGTGTGAACGCCGACCCAAACCTTGAGAAACTCTCGGCCGCAACGGGGAGTCAGGTGTTTAGCTCCAGTCGTACGGACGCAGAGAGCCGTGAAATGATGGGTCAAGTAATGGAGGCCGCGATGAAAGAGGTTATCACCAGTAAAGAGATGGCAGAAGTGGTCACTCATACTGTTGTCAATGAAGTTGTGGTCATAAATGACAACACATATGAGACTCGAGTGCCCATTGAGGCCGA
>CAJPIZ010001739.1:1276-15584 GCA_905368565.1 Medioppia subpectinata | reverse complement strand
TCTCTCCCATTGTCTTCACCACATCTCTTATGTCCTGACATTCAGACGATTATAATATCTGTAATCAATGGTATTAAATATCGTATAATCCACACGTGTTTTGCGATGATAAGCATCGGGTCATCTCTGGCTATAACTAACATTATGCTAAAATTATACTCTCATTATAATGAACATAAGTATAGTGCACTTTTATTTAAATTACACAGTTTTTAAATAGATTTAAATTAATTAAAAGTTTCATTTTCGCCGTCTCTCTCTCTCTCTCTCTCTCTCTCTCTCTCTCTCTCAAAGATTTGAAATGCATTTGTCATTTTGAAGATGTATTTTATAGTTAATAGTAATTGAATTAAATGCCAAAAATAATTAGCGATAAAAGCGTCTCATATTTTGCTAATTAAATAAAAACTGACTTCAAGTGCAGCACAAGAGTAGAGACCATTGATTTTGAATCTGTTTGACACACATATGCTCTTCAATAATGAATGCCATTAATAATACATAATCTCGTAAAACACATGTTTCATCAATATATTTATAGATTTGAAAATTAGATAATTAAATAATAATTAAATGCCTTATCATTTTGATAGCGATTCATCATTTAATTATACATTAATTAAAATCAATTTTAAAATTATTAATTTAAAAGAAATGCAGTCTATTTTGATGGTATAACTACTTTATTGAATAAAATATGTGTAAAAATGCAATGAATTTAGTAATATGATCAAGGAGGGTATTAAAACATAATCATAATCATTATAATCACAACATCTCCAACAATTATAACAATGTCATACATATTACTTACATATAGTTATCATAACTTGAATACTATATTACATATAATAATCATCGTAACCGAGGGTTCGGAGCTATAAGTATGGGTTAAGGCTATAATTATACACTATTTTTGTGCCAATAAGTGTTGCGATTACAGGAATCCTAAAGGAATTTACATTTCCTGACATCTCTATCCGTAATATCACTTGAAATTGTGATTTTCAAATACATTTTAATTTTATTCATTGATTTACCAAATGATTTATTACACAATTAATAAGTTTAGAAATGAATTGCATTCAAAACGAGCATTTCATACCTGTTGCCCATTATATAAGGCATACCTGTATTGTGTATACCATGTTATGTAATAAACTATTCCTTATGCCGTCTGTTGTTTAGTAAATTAACTTATTGTTTAGTATACAGTATGAAATAATATTTCTAGTTACTTTATAAATAGTTCTATTAATTAATTGTCATGTAATTTAATTAATATAAAATATAATTGTATTTTATTTGTTTTTGTATTAAATCTAGATTAATATAAATAGTTTTCCGATTGTAATTTATCACACAATTTGATGAATAATATAATTTAAATAAATAAATATTCATTTTGTAAATTATAATTGTTTTGCATATTTATAAGTAGCAAATTAGATCGGGTTTTAATTAATTTTATATTTATAATACAAATTACATTCGGATATTATTCATTGTGTTAGTTTGTGGCATAATTAAGGATATGTATCGTATGTTTTTGTAACTTTTACTATAAATACAAGTGATTAAAAATAATAAATATAGGGTATTCACAGGTAGTGTCAATAACACACGTAAAATATTAATGTAAAACAATTTTATACAATAAAGAGTGAATCCTATGTTTTAATATTAAAATATGGTTTTGAAATGTCATTTCAATGATAGCCAATACCATTGAAATTGACATTAATGTGAATTTAATTATGGATTTAGTTATCCTTTCGTATAATAGTTATCGTTATTTATTTAGTAGTTTTACACGAAAGTAAATTTCAAATATAAATCTAATGAAAATATTATACAATATTTACTAAACGCTAAATGGGATGTCATATTAATAATATAACTTTCAATTGATTTCCACATTTAATACTGATTTTAAAAGTTGAAAAATAAAGATAATTCTTATTTAGCATTTTAAATCACATTTTAGATATTAATGTTTTGTGATAATAGATTCAGATAATTTATTAAATCATTTCATTATGGTAATTAATTATACAGTGCAATACACTTTAAAATGTTGTTTTGAGTGTAAATTTTAAACATTATAAAACAATAAGGTTAAAGCATAGATTTAAAACTTACTTTTATATAAAACTTACTTTACAATAATAGATTAGCAATTAGTACATATTTTACCATTCTCACAGCCAGTATTAAATATTGTATAATTTAATTAATATCGATTTAGAATAAATAGAAAAATGCTCTAGATCTAGAATAAACTTTAGTCCATTTACTCCATGATCAATCTATTACTTAAAATCTATAAATATAAAGAATATTTGTCATTTTAAATAATAAATGTTTATTATTAGAAAAATATTTAATTTAATTAAAAATTTAAAACTGAATTTTACGCGAATAACTGTTAGAGATTTATAAAATATAATAAATAACGTTAGCGTTAAGTTGTAATTTAAAAATTAATCAATTATTATAGCATATAAATGATAAAAACAAAAATCACTAATGTTAAACAAAAAGTGCCATTCAAATGAATAGCTACACAAAACAAATGTGAAAAGTATTTTTGTCCGCCTATACATCAAAATACATTTGAAAAATTATAATCAAAACTAAAAATACAAAAATATTTGCGTTAAAATATCCAAAAAACAAACTAATATTCAAAGCATTTGTATGAAAAAGATTATAAATGTTTTATTATTTTTATGTTTCAGTCAAAAACTCTTTCGCAAACTATATTTTACATGCATTTTGTAATACACTTTTCAACTAAACAACAGGACATTAGTTATTTTTATGAAAACTATTTATATAAATACAAATACATGGCTAAACAAACTTCATATTAATAATCTCTAATAATGTAATAACATAAAAATAATATAAAAGGTATATAATTTGTGGTCAATAATTTAGAGGTCGTTATAAAACATTTGCCACAATTATACAAATGATTTTATTAATAACTTATCGATACATGAATGATATGCAAAATATTGGGCAAAATATATTCAGTTTTATATTCATGTATTTCCGACTCATTTAAATATTTATAACCACATTAAATACAGTACATTAAGCAATGAATAATATTTCTAATTATTAATTAAGAAAATCGATTAAAATATTAATTAACTATTGAAAAAGACAACATGTTAAATCCAATATATACCATATCATTGTGATATTTTGTTCACATTACTGTGTTTTTCTGTTACAGTTTAAAATGCAATGTTGCTTCCTTTGCACATTAATGATTATAATATGGAGCATGATTTTAAAAAAATTATAGTTGATTTTACCCAATGACATTTCAAAATTGTATGTAACAAATCATTAGTTTTCATACATTATATACTTCAAAATAATTGAAAGGTCATTGTTATGTCTAGCATTATAGATAGTGTTAAAATATGTTGCTCATTACCTTCATGTTATTTCATTCATATGCAAGAAAACAAATAACTTGTAATATTTGTAATGAAATTCTCTGAACGATGTATATCTTTAACACCAATTAATTAACACAAAAGCTATACAAATGGTAAATATGTAATAATATTTCTCATTAATATTCAATTTATAAAAAACTTTATATTAAACACACTTGAAAAACAAAACAATACAAGTTTATGCCCTTGTTAGTTGTGATGTACAATTTGCTTTTATAATAAAGATTTCCTATTTATAGTAAAGATATTATGTATTTATTAATTAAAATCTATCTCTCTCTAAATATTTTGATATTTTAATGAACTGTAACAAATATACTGCAAATATATAAAGTACCTAATATACTGTATTTGCACATTTTAAGGCAAATTTTAGTTATTTTGCAAATATTTTGTTGAGTAATTGGATACCAGGGATAATGACTTACTTGATATTATATTATAGTTTTAATTAGACTTTTATTTTTACGCACATGTCTTTGATATTGACTTTTAAATTACTGTCAATTTTGATTCAATACTCTATGAAATAAATTTTAATTTATATACTATTTGTAGAAATATATTGATAACAATAAATAGATTTAGTTTTTTCTTTCAAAAAAATATAAAAATAACACTTTATATCTTCTGTAATATTAAATGTGATATAAAAATATAAATGGTTTCTCAAAACTAAAATTTAATTATAGATTTTAGTTAACATTTATTACAGTTATAGATATCTTTATTTAGTTTACTTTGACTTAACATTGCGTTCATGAAAAAAATATTAATAAAATATAAGACGCTTTTATCGTTTAATTGTATCATAACTTCATTTATACTGTTTATAACGATGTCATTGGCTTTTAGTCCAGAGAGAGAGAGAGAAAGAGAGAGAGAGAGAGAGAGAGAGAGAGACTGTTTTAGAAACTCATTTCAATGAAAAGATTATATAATACTTATATTTTATGTAATAATTTTCGTTTTTTAACATATAATGTGAGTTTGAATTATAATTTCAACACAAATACTGTAATATCTGATATTATATGCAATTTATTATAGTATTTCTTACATGCATATTAAATTGGTATACTCTATGGTTACTAATATTAACCACAATATAATACATCATATAAACAGCACTTAACTATAAGAGGACTCATATATAATGTAAATCTAGTAATAGATATTTGTTATAAATATGATTTCAAAACCAGTTATAAATGTATTTGTGTACAAAAAATTAATATTTTTGAATCAAATAAATTTTTAATAAATTTGCTGAAATACTGTCACAATATTTTGTATAGAAAATAAATTACACAAAATAATAATTTATGATTTTAATTATAAAAAATATATGATTTTTTGTTTAAATATGTTAAATATTAAATTATAAAAAACTCTATTTATATAAGATTATTATTATTATCGATATCGATTATTACGGGGCATACGGTTTATTTCTAACTAGTTTGATTTATTCGTATTTGATTTTAATTTACCATATATTTCATTTCATGTTGATTGACCATTTGTTTTATATTCCCATAAATCACATGAATTTCATCAGAAAGGAGAGAGAGAGAGAGAGAGAGAGAGAGAGAGAGAGATGAAAAACAAATACACATTTTGATGAGTATATAATGTACTTAAAATACACATAAATGTGGGTAACATTGAGTGCAACGTTTTTATTACCCCATCGACTATACCGTACAACCCATCGGCGGTATTGTATATGATATGCAATATTTATCTATGAATTAGTGTTTCATTTACTTCTATGAAAATCACATATCATTTCTCTTGACGTGAAATATCTCTGACATTAAAACAGGGCTTAAGTTTCCAGAAATAGAAATATTATTCAACACTTAAAATGTGTATTTTTTTGTTGCAAAAAGTTGTGTAAATTTATTAATGTAAAAATACTTGTATATAAAAGTTGCAGAATATATGGGTTTATAAGTCTATAAAAATCAAATAATTTTGATTTAAAATTAAAATATTTATAATTGAAAGCAAACACTAATCCATTGAATTCGTGAAACTGTTTGAATAACTAATGAAAATAAAGTTTACACAAAAAATAGTTCATAAAAAATCAAGATGAAATATGTATTCAAATTTTAAAAATAAAACACAGATAATAAATAAATTAATGTTAAAACTGATTTTGAATGTTTAATTAATAGTTATTTTAAAAGTGCAAACAATCTTTGTAAAAGTTATTTTAAGCTACAAAAATATTTTGGTGAAAAGCCATCAATTATCAAATGATTATCTATTAGTTGGCGATAATAATAACAACAGAAATATTTTATTAAATAATATTATCTAATATTTAGTTTTTTTATTTGCATGATTGATACCACGATAACCGATATTTGGTCTCAATGTATAGAAATTCACTCAAATTTATATATAAATAGGAGAGAGAGAGAGAGAGAGAGAGAGAGAGAGCTATTTTGTGTAAAAAAATTTCATTGCAAAAAATAGTACACATTATGTTATAAATTATATTAGACTTCAATTCTTGCATTTATTACTAAATGGTGTGAATAACACATTGAAAAGAGAAAGAGGATATAGCATGTTAGATTTGTTTCATCAAATAATCCAATAATCAATTCTCTCTCATTTTTTAATTAAGTGTCGAGAGAGAGATTAGAGACGAACACACGTATTGAATAATACTGAAAAGAAATTGAGTTATTTTTTGTGGCATTATTTTTGCTGTTAATAATTGATACTTAATTAGCAATTCGTTGCCATTTATTACTAATATTAAACACATTTCTTCACTGCAGTCAACGACTAAACGAAAAACCCATTTATTTAGTTATGTAATAATCTTTGCAATAATAATAATGATGGTTATAATTAGAAATTATATTAAAAATCGGATTAAAAGTCGTTCAGGGATTTAATTAATAGGATTTTTTGCTCTCTCGGGAGATATACTTGAGATGAGAGAGAGAGAGAGAGAGAGAGAGAGAGAGAGATTAGAGACGAACACACGTATTGAATAATACTGAAAAGAAATTGAGCGCAAACTTAATGATCACATCTATCTTAATGTCAATTAAATGTGGAGATATTTTTTGTGGCATTATTTTTGCTGTTAATAATTGATACTTAATTAGCAATTCGTTGCCATTTATTACTAATATTAAACACATTTCTTCACTGCAGTCAACGACTAAACGAAAAACCCATTTATTTTATGGTATAAAAATAGTATATCTTTTTATTTTGGTTAACATTTCAATTATGATATCAATAACCTCTTCAACTGATAGCGAGAGAGAGAGAGAGAGAGAGAGAGAGAGAGAGCGTTAGGAATCTCGAAATATTAGAAATGCTGTACTTTATTATATAATGAGTACACAAACGAGACTCACAGGTATATGTGCTAGTATTAAATGCACGGCTAAAATGAACAACATAAAAAGTAACCATAAATTCATTGCATGCATGACTTGATGATATGTTTAATGTGTTTTAACAATAAGCCACAGGTTATTGGGATATAAATCATAATCTGTTTTGACACATCTCTGTCACACTATTTTCAAGTGCAGGCAATAATAATAATAATCATATTATGTAATCATAATTTATGCACAAAAAATAACTAAATAATTTATTAATAAAGATTTACCCTAAAATTGTGATCTCTCTCTCTCTCTCTCTCTCTCTCTCTCTCTCCAAATCAAAATAAGAAAAAATCGTGAAATTATTTTAAATATTTTCAATTTTTACATAAAATACAAAGTGTTTTATGGATATTCTTGACGACCAAAAAAGATTTGCCCACAAAAAACACACATATTTTTTGTATACATTTCTCTGTTGTCTGATTGAAAAGTTGTGTTGAATTAATATCTCAAATACACATAAAATGGTTACATAAATGTGTTAAATTTTTTATTATAATAACTCTATTAATAATAGAAAATATTATATTATGTATGAAATAGTTTGAATAATAATAAATTTTTTCTCAAATCAACAAAAATGAATTATATATTGTTATTAATATTACAACTTTTTATTGTTGTTGTATTTCTCTGGTGTTGAGCTTTTAATCATTGAAATGGTATAAAAATAGTATATCTTTTTATTTTGGTTAACATTTCAATTATGATATCAATAACCTCTTCAACTGATAGCGAGAGAGAGAGAGAGAGAGAGAGAGAGAGAGAGAATGTTAAAACCCATTGATCTTTTAATTCTTCTCTCTCTCTCTCTCTCTCTCTCTCTCTCGTCTGTTCTCGTTATTCAATACATAAAATAAATGCCAAATCTATATATATTCCTCAATTCTGTGCACAAAAAATAAGATGTTTTTAACTGTTAATAAAAGATCAGTGGAAGTAATGGAAACGATTTGAGCAAAAAAAAAGCAAACAAAAAACTTTTAAGAAAAAATTCTAAGATATAGATAGAGATAACACACATAACACTCATATCACAGCATTTTATTGCTTATTATATAACAAGAGCCCATTGGAAGTGTATTTTTTTGTTTGTTTGTTAGTTAAGCTCATAACTATCTATATCTCAATACATGGCATACAGTATAACAGTTTAAAAATATTTTTATTTTCTAATCGGGGACCTTTTTTATGACCGATTTCTCTCCCATTTCTACATTACATAGCAATATATAACTGAAGAGACGAGTGAATGGGATGTGAGAAAAAAACAACAACTGATTGAGAGGAGAGTTGAAAGTCTTGTCCGCCGGCTATGAGTCGCGGATGAGTTTTACAGGTTTTTTGTGGTGTATTTTTGAGGTATAGCTACAGTATGTGTGTATTTTGAATGGTTTAGGCGCACAGGTATAACATTGTATACCTTACATGTAATGCCCAAATGTTTTTGTACGGTTAGCCATAGGAGTTGTAGTTTTGCTTTTGTGGTCTCTCTCTCTCTCTCTCTCTCTCTCCCTCTCTCACTCACTCCCTTCATGTGTGCTCTCTTTTGGTTATGGATTACTATAGCAAAAAACGCTAACCGTTTCGGTCGACAGTATATAATACAAGTATATGGAGAGCCACTTATAGAGAGTGGGAATAACTTATATACAGTACAACAGCGATAAAAAACACTCACTCATCATATTTTCATAACCCTCTCTCACTCGCACTCGAGAGCACTAATGATCTAATTTTTGTGGTTAACTATTATATAAATACAAAGTATATATTCATATCATATGTACGTAAAAGAGATAACAAATTTTTGGCCGTTTATGTTATAACAGTATTTCATCTCTTCTTCTTCATCAGTGATAGTCGTCTCTAACTCTCTGTAACCGAAAGTTTTGCTCAACTTTTTTACATGTGTTTTAAGTTTTTGATATTTATTTACTGATACCATATCTCAACACTATTTGTGTTTTATATAAATGAGTGAAATTTTTTATTGTTTTATTTAAATTTTGTTTCAATATTCAGATATTTTATTGATTTGTTATATTTGTAATAATTAATAAGTATATTATGGATATAATCGTGTTTTTATTAAGCATTTGTGGTAAGTTTATTGATGTTTTAATTTTAATAGTTTTATACTGTATGTATATAATTTTATCATGTTTCAAAAATATTTATTTAGTTTACATATTTATTGTTTGTATTGTAATGTAACTATTGTTTCAAACAAATAAACATATATTATTATGTATGTAAAAGTATACTAACACATTATTACATGATAATAATTTTAATTTATAAATAAACCATGTAATTATTTGTAAGCTAAACTTTCAATTTTATTCTATAATTATAGGGTTGTCTCAATTTGTTGTCTCTTAAAATCTTAATATAAATAATTATGATAATAATTATACAATTATGCTAACTTTCCTAATGTTGAGCATTGTTTTGACATAATTATATGAATCATAAATGTAAATCTTATTTAATCTAAGTTAATTAAAACAGTTTGTAAAATAGAAAGTTAAATTGATTTAACAAATAAATAGTACAAAATTATTGTCAATATTTAATTTTAATACCTATTCAAAACAAATAAATTTACCTATGATAATACATAAATATAAATTATGAATGCAATGCATAATATTTTACACTAGTAATTTTTAATATAGTAGTTTTTAGGCCATCCTGGTCTATCCATTAAAATAAATGCTCATAATGCTTTTATTAGCCGGAAATGTCAGTAACATTACCATTACATAACAAACTGCACATATAAATGATCACTTGTTTTAAGACCTATTCTCACAAAATTATAATAACTTTTATTTTGTTTTTTAAGGAAGGAATAGAAATTATTTACAAAATTATATTCACTTATTATTATATGAAAAACACTATTATTTCTCTCTAAGAGTCTTAAACTACTTTTGCATTAAATTATAAATAAAGTCATATTATATATGGGATTCCGCCCACTATTTAATGCTTTAATTTTATTAGTAATTTATAACAATTTTTCGCTATAAACACAGTTAAAATGGGCTTCAAAATAGGCTTATAGTAAATTGCATTATATTTTCTCTATTATATGGCTTTTAATAATAATAATGTGAGAAATATTTTAATAATCGTTTTAATGAATTATGAAAACAGACGGTATTTAATAGACTATTATATTAACATTATATTAGACGTTGCGGTTGTAAACGTAAAATGAAAATACATTTTTATACATGTTGTGTAAAATATAATTGTTGTTGTATTTAAATTATATATTATATATAAATTATCGGCACATTTCATAAGTGGCCATAAAAAACATTACATGTATTTATATGTATCCGGAAATCATGTCAAACACCGGACTAAACATATTGTGAATGAATATGTGATGAGTTTGTAACTGATTTTTAACGACTTGATTATAGCGACGTTTATAAATATATATTTATATTTTTAAAAACCGATAAATAAAATGTATAATAAAGACACAGATGTATTAAATATTTAAATTTTTGAAATATTGAATTCTAAATTTTCAATTTAAATAGGATTATAGGGAATACATGCAAAATAGGTAGGAATTATTGATTTAAAGGGTTTTTACAACTTATAATTGTTTGTTTTCCTTGTTCATTTTCTTGTTTTATCTAATGCTCTCTCTCTCTCTCTCTCTCTCGCTCTCGTCATATTATGTATGAATTTAAATCCAATCCAATATCTATGGCATAAAAACAGATACATATAATGTACTCATCGATTATCTCGATGTGTATTCAAATTCCGCTTTTGATTTGATCTGTTTTTTCCACAGCTTTTTATATAATATTTTATTCTCTGAATTAATCTTTTGAGTAAACATTTGTTATTTAAATGAGTGCTTAGTTTTTTGGGTCCCAAATATATGTTGTTTTATTTATTAGATATTTATTTGTTTTTTTCATAGGTTTTTACCCCTTTTTGCCGCATAACTGCTTATATAAAAGCTAATCAAATGTATCGCTATTTTGAATGCATTTGACATTTAATATGATTGGGATTTAATGTAAATCAGTTTTTATTATTTCTAACCTAACCTTTAACCCCTGCCCTCACTCCCCCTCAGTCACAAAATTTAAATCATAATGATTTTGTTTTTTCCCAATTATAAAGGGATTGTTTATCCAGTTTTGAAAGCGTTTTAATCGCTTTTTCTGTGACAAAACCTATTAAAATGACGGACAAAATGCGTGATAAATGAGTGTATGATTGCATTATATTTTGAAACAAACTTTTATATATAAGTTGCGAAAAAAAATTAATTAGATCTTGATAAATAAGAAAACCCATAATGTTTTTAGTTTTTCTCTCTTCAAGTGAAGTATGTTTTTGTTGTTATTTTTAGGATATTTTGCTCATATTATTGACACATTTGATAATTGGTTTGATTAACAAGTTTTTGGTAAACATTGAAAATATGAAAACTATTTAAAAAAACAATAATAACTAATGTAACAAAAATAATAGATAGATATAAATAATGTAAAAATTAATGTTAAACTATTTTAAATGATAAACTAATATATTTAAATGTTTTAAATGCTATTTGGTTTTGAAGTATTTAAACTTATTTGCCATTTATTTATCATATCTTTCGGTTTTCCTAATGAATGCTAAATATTTTTCTCAATAATTAAAAACAAATTTTATTTAAAACAAACCGAAAATATATTTTAGTTTTTCTTCATTCATAAAAATATCTTCAAATGCTTTTAAAATATTTGTAATTCTGGCAAAATCTCTCTTCTCTCACATCCCATCCGTTGGTATCAATCATTTGGCGAATGGCTTTTGATTTGATTTATTTGTAACAAATCCATCAAAAAACCCAATTTTCTGGTCATTTAAAAAACCTTAAAAATCAAGTCATTCTCTCTCTCTCTCTCTCTCTCTCTCTCTCTCATAAGCTAATAATTAATTAGAAATTTATACACAATTTTCATGCAGTTTTAATCAAGTGTGAAATTTTTTTCTACAAAATCCGTACATTAAATACTGAATACATTTAGTTATTGCAAATTTGTGTTGCAATTCATTTAAAAAACCTTAAAAATCAAGTCATTTGAGAGAGAGAGACTAATTTGTTTTATCACTAAATAAACTTAAAATAAATGCAAACTAATTATAACCATTTTTACTGATATATAAAATACATTTATTTGTTTCAAATGTAATATATTATTATCTCATATTCATATCCCGTTATATGTATTTCATTAACCATTCATTCATTTACTTGTTTTCCAATGAATATTGTATTGACTTTTGAAAGAAAAGTAGGAATTTCTTGGTATTTAAAGCCCCAGTTATTTGTGGTGTCAATATATATGGCATTTATAAGTTATATTCACATGTATTTCAATAGTTTCATGCGATATATAATTCTTACATGCATTGAATTATAGTGTGTTTCGGTTTGTATTTAACGTTTTTTTAAATGACCAGAAAATTGGGTTTTTTGATGGATTTGTTACAAATAAATCAAATCAAAAGCCATTCGCCAAATGATTGATACCAACGGATGGGATGTGAGAGACGAGAGAAATATTTATTTCAATTTATGTATTTGTGAAGTGCAGGCGTGGATTGCAATGGAGAGCCCCGGTATGCGTGAGTGAGTGACTGTTTGGGAGAGAGAGAGAGAGAATTAGATTAAAGAGACCTACAATTAATTGCCCAAGAGCATAAAATAATATACACTATAATACAAACAACAAACACCTTATTTATTCATTGGGCCAAAAAATGCATTTAATCTGTGTTGTTCGTATATATATAATATATATAATTCGTGTTTATTATAAACATTTTTGTGATTTAAAGCACATTATGACAGCAAAAAGGGATATAAATATTTCCCATTGAAAACAACACACAAACAAATAAATAATTTATTGGCAAAGGTTTGGGTCACCTAAATATCATCGGCTTTTTTGTGTGTTTGGGTTTTGGTTTGTTTTTTTGTAGGATAGGTTCACAGAGAGCTACCTTTCCTCGCCATATGTTTATACCTGTCGTTTAATACCCGGTGTTTGCGGAGAAATAAATGATATAATATTGTCTGAGAGTTTTGGTTGTTTTTGTTGTATACCAAACACTTGTGTGTATATAAAAAGTTTTAAACAAATGCCGGTTTTTATATGTAGTTTCAGTTTGAAACTCATTTTTTGACTACTTTTTTGGTTATATATTATATGAGTTATATTTTTAAATACATTTGAATGTAAAATTAAATTATTTTTTGTAATCTTTTGAATTAATTAATTATGTGTCTGAAAATAAAATGTATTTTTCAAATCTCTCTCTCTCTCTCTCTCTCTCTCTCTCTCTCAAGTCTCTCTCAAACTTGATTTGAATAATCAATTGCGGAAAAAAATAATTTAAAACTTTTGCAAAAACTTTGAAATATTTGAAAACAAAGCAAAACAACAAATAAATAAGAAAACAAAAATTCAATTATTTTTATTGTATACAAAATTCTTTGATTAATTTTCGGTTATAAATTATAACTTATAATAATAGGAACCGAAAAACACTTATTATATTTATTTTTATTATAAATTATTATTATTTAAAAATCATGAGAGAGAGAGAGAGAGAGAGAGAGAGAGACCATAGAAATCATATTAAAGCTTAAAAATAATTTTTATTTGTTTTATAACACATTAATTTCATATTCAAAGCCTCTTATATGGTATATAAACGAGAATTTTTAACCAAAAAATTAAGTGCAACTAATATTTTCTCAAAAATGTTGGTTAAATATTCAAAGGATTTGTTTTATTTTTAATTAAAATATACTTCTGGTAAAGGATTTTACTCTTTTACCACAAAACTTACAGAAAACCCATAATTACTACTTAATTGTAACGAAAACTACATCTCAAGCCGTGATTTACTCATAGAAATTAACATTGTTTTTAGTTTAAGTATTATTTTTAATTAAAAATCACTATTCATTACAAATACTATATTTTATACACGAAAACATATTTACTTAATAGTTTTAAAAAAAATATTTTTAGCACAAAATATTGCCATGAATTTAAAACACAAATTATTATCTAAAGTATATATTTATAAATTATAATTGATTTGAAAAATTGATATAAATATATAAAGTGAATCTCAAAATGTTATCATTAGTTAAATATAACTCTTTTATCTTAATTTTTAGCTAAAAATCTCAAAACTTTTTTTAATGATATATAATTCAGTTTGACGTTAAGTCTAACTAATAATAATTTGATTCTCTCTCTCTCTCTCCCAAACAGTCACTCACTCACGCATACCGGGGCTCTCCATTGCAATCCACGCCTGCACTTCACAAAGCAAAACAACAAATAA
>CAJPIZ010001738.1:0-15586 GCA_905368565.1 Medioppia subpectinata | reverse complement strand
AAAACTATCTTCATAATCTGAAACTGGCCGACCACACACACACACACACACACACACTCACTCACTCACTCACTCATTGCAATCATTAAATAGTAATTTAATGTTTAATATTGTACTTTTATTTTGATTTTCGTTTTAAATTTACAATAAGTTTTCATTATTTTATATATCAAGAAATATATGAAAAATTGAAATAACCATTTGAGAGATATTTATATAAGAGCTATAATACATACTATGAGTTATACATAAAAGATAACTGTATACCACATACCTGTCACATACAATACACCTATTTTTACCATGTTTTCAATATTTGAAATTGATTTTATTTACATTTATAAATGTTTTTGTTGGTGATTGTATGGGATATACATATACCACACAACTATCCAGAAGTATAATCACTTATATATAACTAAATTGTAATAATAAATTATTATTATGATTAGGTTAGCATAATAATTATTTTTAAAAATTCTAGATATAAATAACATGATAGAAAGTTTCTATTAGAAACGATATCTCTATCATAAATAGGCATAATATAAAATCGCAATCACTATAGTAATCGCAATAAGCATTCAAAATGTATATAACTTAATAGTAATACAAATAAGTTTAAGTTAAAATTTGCGATACAATAATACAGTATATGTATAGCTATTTGTACGCCACGCTAACCCCTCCCCACCTCTAAATTACCCATAGTAAAATTTTTTTATAATTTTTTAAATAATATTTTGTATACATTTACTTATGGGAGTTGAGGTGGGGAGGTAGGAAAAATATATCCAGGTAATAATCATCACACAATTGTCTGTACGTGTAATCGCTTTCAATATAATCTTTCATTTGTCACCAAAATATATCTTTCATAACATTTATAATCATTTACTAAAATATCTTTTAATTAGCAAAACGTATCCGATATATAACAGTCTGTTTGTGATAAACATTTACATAAACTCTTTGCCATATCATAACCCAACTGTACGGACAGTCATTATAATAAAATACATTGTAATACATTGTACAATATAATACTGTACTGTACTGTATTTCCTGGTATTTTCAACATGTTAATTTGCACATCAATTTTGTATAATAATCAAATGGTTATAACTAATTATTATAATAATCATGGTGTAAATACTCGGAATTTATATTTATATTAAAACATTATAATATTTAAGCACCAAGAAATAAATGCCATAGTTTTCAATGAAAACTATTTATAAATAAGATATAAATGATAGGTGTCTGATGTCCAGAGAGGTTATACCCCTTCACCTCAAACATATCCACCACTAATATAATATATTAATTATTAAATAATCATAAATCAATGCCTATAAATAAAGTCTATATAAATTAAATGCTGTCTATTTAACAAATATATAATTATAATTTATAATAATAAGTTAATATAAATCTAAAACCTAAAATATGTCATAAAAAATTTGCTTGTATATATGATGTACACGTTATAGTTAGTGCACACGTTATATTCAATCAATCATGGTTAGCGTACATTACTGTACACATGATATACAGTCTACGCACGGTATTAGATACTCAAATTGCTTGTATCGCTTTGCGTGCGGTCAAAGGGCACGGCGTGCCTGTCATCCGAGTCCTTATCGGCGCCGCAATCGCTGTCCGATTCGTTAATATCGATGTCGTCCTCGTCTACGGCCAGATCGTCGCCGTCGTAGTCGTGTCCGTCCGACGACCCGTTGGCCTCAGCCGCCGACGACTGGCCATCGACCGACTGGCTCTCTGACGCCCGGCTGATGCTGAATACCGGCGCCGAACTCAGGCTAAACCGGTCTGTATTAACAAAACAAATATTGTTAATAATGTAATTTTTATTTTTTCAAGAATATTCTGTACGTAATAAACATATGTTGAACTAAATATCTGTCATATTCAGTATATTTTACCCAACCCTCAGCCCCCATACTTCTTAACCCTAATTTAAGCACATGTTAATTTGTACAGATATTATATGGTTATATTCATATATTATATGGATATGCTGAGGGGGGGGGGCTAAGCGTGCAAAATGATCTGGATCTTACCCGATCTCGACTTGTTTTTAATACCGTCATCATTGGGCTCCTGGCGCTCATTGTGGAGCCGCTCGAGCTTTTCATTGCGCTTTTGCAATACGTTAACACTGTGTACGAGTGCGTCCTTCTCGTCCTCGCAGGCCCTGAGCCGCTGCTCCAGCCGTCGGATTGTGCTCTGATAGCCGTCGCATTGGGCCGTCGCCTGAGCGCACTTCGACTGCCATTCCTGGCACCGAGCCGTTAGCTCTTCGACAGCCTCCCTGTCCGTCGTCTCCGTGTGCTGTTGTTGTTGGCTGTGTTTAACCCTATGTCCACCACTGGTATTGCCGGTCCGACTCGGGCTGTCTGTAACCGCTGGCCGGCTATTGGCCGCTGATATAATGGACAGCTCCTCCTGAAACACCCGGTACTCCACTTCGTATACCCGGAGCTGTGCGCTGATGTCGTACAACGCAAACACCCGGTCATATATGGCCTCAATGGCAGCCGTGTCCATCGCCGGCACCGACTCTTTCAAGTACTCCATTATGGTCTCAAAGCAGTCGCACTGCAATATACTGGCCGTGTGGTTGTCCAGTATGACCAGCGATACACGGAATATGGCCTCAATGCCCATCAGGAATAGTATGTCTGAGTATGGGTGGGAACACCCGGGTGTATAGACATACGTTAAGTTAGTTATAATGTGTTTTTGTTACTACAAAATATTTTTGCAAAACTTTCTAATTATTACAGAATATTTAGTGGTTTTTTTACAAAAATATTTTGTTTGATAAGTAGTTAATTGTGTTGTACTGACCGAATAGCCGCGTGACAAATGATATGGAGAACTGGGAGGCAAATAGGGTTAGAAACCAGGGCGCGGCGTATAGGGTGGGCGATATGTCGTGCGCCTCAAAGTGCTGATAGAGGGGCCGATTGTAGTCGTATAGTAAACGAGTCAATTGATAGAATTGCATCTATATTAAAATGTACATTATATTGTAGGGCTTATTTTTAATTTGATCTAGTAGAAATTATAAATTTAACGTGATTAATTTTTTGTATGTTTGGTTATGTCTGGTTTTGTTTTCTCTCTCTCTCTCTCTCTCGCTCTCTCTCTCGCTCTCTCTCTCGCTCTCTCTCTCTCTCTCTCTCGCTCTCTCTCTCTCTCTCTCTCTCTCTCTCTCTATCTTTCTGTTTCAAACGCCCATAAGATTAAGTGATATAAATCTTATCATTTAATTTAAATACAATGTTTTAATGCGATTATGATATAAATGAAAACAATAAAATAATCACAATAAAAATGTTTTATGTGTTTATCACAATAATTATTATGATTAAACATAATATGTATAAAAAATGTGCGTAAATCTATGTAAACATTTAATTCAAAACACATTTCTAAATAAAATTATGTTGAATTTTAAAATAATAAAACACATTATAATGTAATATCAAATGAATGCAGAGATTCTTATCAAAAGAGGTTTTATTATGAATTACATTATAATTAATGTATTTTTTAAATTCAATAATAATATGTATAACGGGTTTAGGTGTCTGTGAAAACACCCGTATATTTCAATTTTAATTATAAATGCATTTAATATACTGCACAATAAAGGGATGGTTCAAATGCTTGCTCCGCTATAATATTAACAAGGTTGTACAGTATAACCATGTTTTACAGTTATATATCCCATCATAAACTATAACACTATTTCCTGATTTGTGA
The DNA here is from genome assembly GCA_905368565.1 of Medioppia subpectinata. Classification (NCBI taxonomy): domain Eukaryota; kingdom Metazoa; phylum Arthropoda; class Arachnida; order Sarcoptiformes; family Oppiidae; genus Medioppia; species Medioppia subpectinata. The sequence continues at coordinate 11,791 of CAJPIZ010001738.1, read as the reverse complement.
AAAGCATTGAGAAAAGTGTTTAAAAAATTGTAATTAATATCTAATTGTGTTATTCAATGGCCGGACACCCCGTAGTGTCCATAAAAATATATACCTGTATAAGATATACTGAATACCTTTCATTATAATGTAGGTGCAAATACTATAAGGTTTTGTATACGCTATGGCATAAAATATATATTACATAATAAAACCCTTCATTAAGTGAATTATAGCTGACATTTGGCTATAAATTTAAACTTATTTTTATATATAACTGTTACTAAAAGTTAGCTGTATAATGTTTGGAGTATAATTAAATTTATATTTATTAGTTTTGATTTTTATCTCAATTGAAAATTATTGTAATATTTGCTTTTAATACAGTATATTGAGAATGAATGATGTTTTAAATTAATTTTACAATTTTATGCCATGGGTTACGAAAACTGATAAGCAATATATTTATCTAAATATTATATTAATAAATAATTTAGTTCAACAATAGTGTACTCTCGCTATTATGTAATAAATAATAATATCCCATAAACTTTTGCATAGATTAAAACGAAATATTTGCTATAATAAATTTTTGTATACTTTTTATAAGTTAATTATATAATAGGGTAGAGTCTGATGGGGCGGGTAAATACACGTATGCCTGTATTTTAACCCTATTGTGTACACAAAGGCAAAAACAACTATATAAAACTGATAAGAGAACTGTATGGTAAAAATACCAATACATCATAGATTAATCATAATGATTTTAATACAATTATGTGATCGATTAGTGTAAATAAACTTAATAGTGAAATAAAAGTTTTTACATTTGAATAACTGTTTGTTTAGTTTTTGTTTTGTTTAAATCAAACCCTTAACTAAACTGAATTAAAATTATATAACAATTATATATACATTATATATCGTTATGTAAAATGAATGAACGGCTCGTTTACTGAATTGAATGAAAACAACAACAAAATAATAAACGAAAAACCGTTTTATTTTTGGTTTTCTTTTGTGTGATTTGTGATTATAATTGCATTTTATGAATACATTATGTAATATAATTGTATGCAATTGTGTGCCCAATCCTCTCTCTCTCTCTCTCTCTCTCTCTCTCTTTCTCTCTCCTCCTCTCCATCGATANTCTCTCTCTCTCTCTCTCTCTCTCTCTCTCTCTCTCTCTCTCTCTCTCTCTCTCTCTCTCTCAAACCCAAACCACAGATACTAAACATTTAAGTAAAATACAAAATAACGGGATTTTATAAACAAGAACATAAAACACACACAAATAATATATACAGTTATTGTTAATGAATATTTAATGAGGGAATGGTATGTAAGGTCTGGACAGTTACGGGTGGTATATATTATGGTGGACTACCTGTAGAGCATCCATATCCGGTTTGTACTGTTTCCTAAGCCCTCTATCAAACAGTATGTATTTCATCATTTCGTACGAGTCGTCTTCACTCATCTGTTTTTGTTAGAAAATAAAATATAAGTATTAATAAATAACAATAACAGTTTATATAATTATCAGCTAGCGCGAATATTTCAATATTCAGCTGTAGCATTATGCTCATTTAGTTAGGTAATGAAACAAATTTTTAATGTGATAAAATTTCAATTTTAATTATAGCTTGTCTAATTAATAATTCCAATTTACAATTGAATTAATTACTATAAATAATAATTTACTACACCCTGCACTTATTTTTTGCATTATCATTAATGTAAAAATTTGTATGAATTTATAAATATGGGAACATGATATGAATTATCATGTTTAAATCAAATATCAACGACCGCCTTGGTGAGCACCGGGGTATATGCCCGGGTCAGCCCTGCCTAACATTTAGCATGATTTAAAATTACAATAATGTAAAATATACTCACGTGAAGCAATAGTATTCCAGCCACAAAACTTAATCCCTGACAATATTCAACTTCCTGGATTTTATAAATACAAATAATTCATGTTATTTTATTGTTTAAATTTTATATTGATTGTTTTTTTATATTTGAATAAATTTAATATTTATTGTACAGTGATAGTTAAATATATTTACCGTATCGTATAGTGAATAGGCTTTGAGTAGATTAAACAACGATAACTGCCCGGTGCCCAGTGTTTGCGCGTAAAATGCCACTTTGGGAAATGTACGACCTGTGTGATTTTAATAAATGTATATTATTATATTTGTATAATTAATTTTCTTAATAATAATTCGTAACTTATAAAAATAATATTGTATGAGACAATTTGTATAATTTGAGACAATTATTGCGAGCAATTTAGATTCACTGGGCCATAGAGTTATTAATCACTTAGAATTGTCAATAATTTAAACAATAAATCAAATTTATTAACTACAGTAGATATATTTTTATAAAATCAACAAATAAACATCAGTAAATCATGTAATAATAATAATCATTGCAAATAGACTATATAAATATTAGCGTTTAATATATACAACCGACGTTACAATAAAGCACTAATACTGGTCAAATTATGGCAAGTAATAGTCCAAACCATATAAAATTTAACTCAAACCCTGAGTTTAACAAATTATTAGCAAGTAAATTATTTACAAAATATTTACAAGTAATTAAATACAGTATATTGAAAAAATAATCATATAATATAATAATAATCGGTGAGAATAGTCTCCATTAATGTTTGGCGTCTAAGCCATTGGCGGCGATACATACGGCGATCCATACGGGCCTTAACACTGGCCACACTGTATTTAACCAAAACCCTAAACCCACAAAGCGTTATGATAACTAACATTGTACGGCACAGCCAGCGGACACACTTGACCAACATGTCAAGGCACTTGCGCCTGAAAGAGGTGGCCACCCAGAAAAAAATCATCGAGTCCAAAAAGCCGGTCAACCTGACCACCATTCCGCACACAAAGTTACGAGTGGACAGTTGGCACGTGTCGGGTGAGGTGAATATTGACGGGTTGGTCACCGTTTGAAGGGCCACGTATTTTATAATAAACACTACAAGTATGGCCACTAATCGCTTGGCCACCGCCTGCCGCGAGTGGTCGCCGATAGTGTACAGGTTGGCAATTATGCGGGCCGTACAGTAGCCAATCAACAGAGCCGGTACGATAAACTCAATTATTAGCGTGGTAACTTGAGCTATCATGTTAAATACATAGCTACCGTTGAGGGCCGGCATATAATAAGCATGGTTGTCTATGCAAATCAATAAATTATTCCAGTAGTCAAAGTAATACAAATACTTTGAGACTACAGATGGTAGGGATAGGACAGCGCTGGGAACCACTATCCACAGGTGTATTTGTGTGTTTGACATGCGGTCAAAGGGGTTGTCGAGTGGCCGACAAATGCCGTAATATTGGTCCCACGAAAGGGCCACAAATGCGAGCGATTGGATGTACAATAAGATTGTAATTATATAATTATCAATAGAGCCGACAATGGATGGGGAGAGACCAGTGTAGACAGTGATGTGGCCAATGATTGGTATTACCACGCATTGTAATAATATAACCTCTACGGCCAGTAAACAATTGCATAGTATAATGGTTAGCATTATTTGCTGGGGTCGGGTGCTGTCACGTGATAGATTGGTTAACGGGGTTTGGGTGTGTGCACGGCTGGTGTTAATTAATATGCATTTTATAATAGCAAATGATACTATTTGCATACAATCCAAACACGCTAGTATAATAATATAAATATTTACTTTGCTTAATTCATAAGTGTTATACATTATAATTATCTATAAAATTTAAATTTTATTATACAGTTTAAGCTAGTTGTAAAATCTATCAATTATTATATAATTATATTGTAAATTAAAATAATAATAAACATTTATTTAGTTGCACCTATGGTAAGTTTATTTCCCACATAAATAAGTTATTGACAATAATAGGAACACTAACAAAGTAAGTTTAAATTAAATATTACCATAATATGAATAGTCACTACAATAGCTAGACATACTAAACAACAAATTATAAAGTGCTTAATAATTATAAAAATAATAATAATAAAATAAATATACATAAAACATTAAATCATAAAATAATAATCGCTGAGAATAGTCTCCATAAATGTTTGCCGTCTAATACCCTGACGAAGATCTACCCGACGGTGCAAACGGGTACTAAAAGTGGTCACACTATCCTTGACACCCGCCTCAACTTTGGCAGTCTTACACTCACCCCCACCCCCATCACCACCAGTAGCAGCAATATTAGCCCCACCGCTGCAAAACTTAACCACCACGGTCATTTGCCTGGTTCGAGCAAACTCGCGGACACAACTGGTCGCCAAGTCTAAGCACTGGCGCCGGAAACGGGTGGCCACCCAGAAAAAAATCAACGAGTCCAAAAAGCCCGTCGCCCTCACTATTACAGTGCACACGTAGTTACGAGTAGACAGTTGGCACGTTTCGGGCGAGGTGAATATGGAGTAGTTGGTGGCCGAGTGAAAGGCAATGTTTTTAATGATAAACACGATAAGTATGGCCACCAATCGTTTGGCCACCGCGTGCCGCGAGTGGGCCCCCATAGAGTACAGGTGTGTGATTATGCGGGTTGTACAGTAGCCAATCATCAGTAAGGGTATAATAAACTGGGTAAACGTGCGGAAGTATTTGGCCACCAGTTTAAGCGTATTGTTTTTGTTAAGTGTTGACATATAATAAGACTCGGTATTGGCGCAGACTAACGCATTGCGACCGTAATCAAAGTAATACACATATGATGTGATCACAAATGGCACGGATAGGACAGCGCTGGGAATCGCTATCCACAGGTGTATCCGTGTGTTTGACATGCGGTCAAAGGGGTTGTCGAGCGGTCGACATATGCCGTAGTATCGGTCCCACGAAAGGGCCACAAATGCAAATGACTGGACGTATAGTAGGGTAGAGTCAAAATAGTTGTCGACAGACTGGACAATAGATAGGGTTAAGGTAGAATCAATCACCACGTGGTCAATCACTGGCATTATAACGGATTGGCGAGTGATAACCTCGATGGCCATCAAACAGTCACATAGTATGATGGTTAACATTATTCGCTGGGATCGAGTGCTGTCACGTGATAGGCTGTTAGGTGACGGCCGGGGTTGGGCACTACCGGTGATCATTAGTATGCATTTTATAATAATAAATGAGGTCGTTTGCAATACATTAATGTAGTCAAGTATGAACATGTGATATTGCAGCTTGCTTAAATCATGTGTGTTATTCATGATTATTATTATGATTTAAGTTGATATTACATATGATTTAAGTTTTCACTAATTTTTATGTTTTAAATGACGTAAAACTTTTAACATTCACAAATATTTACAATTATTTTACTAACAAATATAAAAATCACCTACATCTCGAAAACAACTTATTTGTATGGGTGTTAGTTAATGAGTGAGTCAGGTAAAAAGGAGAGAGAGAGAGAGAGAGAGAGAGAGAGAGAGAGCTAAAATGAATAAACAAAATTAAACCCAATTCCGACGTCAATTCCTTATAATAATCTATTATACAATTAGTTTAACTATATATGAAAAGTCTAAAATGAAAGTCAAGCCCGAATATTCTCAAATTCGACTGTTTTACTCCCGGTTCCCGACCGAATTTGGTTGTTTTTAGTCCCGAAAAATCTCTGCTCTACTAATTACTGTAAGCACAAACTGTGTTATTATAACTTTAAAGTAATAGAAGGGTAAAACACCATAGTAAATACATTTTAAGATTTACGACAATATGTAAATTGTATTTAATTGTAATATTACTTTTAATAAATGAATATACTCATGTTATAAAATTTTGCCAGTACCAAAATTAATATTAATAAATTAAAAATATTACTAATCATAATGTTAATGTACGTTAAATATTCTTATCATTATCAGGTGCTGTCACGTGACAGGCATTGAGTTATAACTTATAAGTGATGTAAAAGAGTGGATAAACAGAAGTACATTGGTACAACAGTATTCATGTATGTTCATGCCCAACTTGTACTCGTACATAATGTACCATAATCGATATATTATGCAGTAATACCATAATGAATTAATAATTCATTTACTAATAAGTTACAATCATGTTGAATTTTAGAAAAATACCAAAAAATAAACAACACACATAATTGATAGGGCAGTAAACATGCTGAACATGCTGAACATGCTGAATTGGTATTCTTACTTTATATCGAAATAATTATTATGATGTTTTTAATAATCTGCTTATAGTATAATCCACATTGACATTTTACTGTACTAGTGCTTAGCACTAGTGTTTACACCGATCAATGAAAAACAATTACACAGCAATTTGTTAATTAGAGATTTATAAGAAACAGCATATTATAGAAAATATTTATTAGATGTTACTTTACAAGTAAATAATATTTATTATTTACCAATATGTTATTTCTTTTAAATATTACAAATACTTCAGTAGTCTAGAGAAGTTTCATGTTTTGAAAACATAGCTAAATTATTTATATTTGTAATAGTTATTAATTGCATTCAATACATTTTATTATAAGACAAAAATAAAAATCCTAGTTAAACAGCATTGAAACAAAAAGTAAAATATTAAAATAAAAATCTATACAAAATATACAAATAATACAAAACATAATACAAAAATAAATTCATAAGTTGTCAAACAATATAATAATAATAATTTGCGAGAATAGTCTCCACAAATGATTGCCGTCTAAGCCATTGGCGACCATTAATACGGCGGTCCATACGGGCCCTAACAGTGGACACACTAGCCGTAGACCAAACCTCAACTTTAGCCCCACCACTACTACAAGCATTGACACTTGTACCGCCACATCTACCAACCTTAAAAATCACAACCAAGATGTTTGTGCGGACAAATTGGCTGATAAAACTAATCAAAATGTCGTAACACTGGCACCTGAAACGGGTGGCCACCCAGAAAAAAATCAACGAGTCCAAAAAGCCGGTCAACCGGACAAACATATAGCATATATAATTACGAGTGGACAGTTGGCATGTGTCCGGTGCTGTATATATTGAGTAGTTGGTGGCCGTATGAAAGGCAATGTTTTTAATGATAAACACGATAAGTATAGCCACCAATCGCTTGGCCACCGGCACTCGCAAGTGGTCACCGATAGAGTACAGGCAGATAATTATGCGGACAGTACAGTAGCATATAAACAGTGTTGGTAAAACACATTCGGTGATTAATATGATCAATGTAGTAATTACATTAAAAGTTTGGTTCCCGTTAGTTAGGGATGACATATAATATTGGCTATTGTCGACGCACACCAACACATCGCGCCCGTAGTCAACGTAATACAAGTATGATGTGACCACAAATGGCAGGGATAGGGTAGCGCTGGGAACCACTATCCATATGTGTATCCGTTTGTTTGACATGCGGTCAAAGGGATTGTCGAGCGGTCGACATATGCCGTAGTATCGGTCCCACGAAAGGGCCACAAATGAAAACGACATTACGTATAGTAGGGTTGTGTTGATATAGTTATCAACTGAGCGGGCAATGGATAGGGCGAGTAGAGAGTCGGCCATTGTATAGTTGATGGCAGGAATGATCACGTATTGAAATGTAATAAGCTCGATTGCAATTAAACAATCGCATACCAAGATGGTTAGCATTAGCTGCTGGGGTCGAGTGCTATCACGTGACAGATTGATAGTCTTTGCTTTAGTGCCGCCGGTTTTAATTAATATGCATTTAATTACAATGAATGATGTTATTTGCAGTATATCAAAACAGTCTAGTATGATTACATAATTTTTTAGCTCGCTGAATTCATGGGTGTTGTTCATTGTGTTTTAATAATATGGAATTTTACTCTAGCTATAAAATATTATAAACACAATTAAACTAATTGCCGTAATAATTAATAGTTGATTATAGTAGCTTGTTATAATAATAATGGCATTTGATGTTAAATTAACATTTAAAAAAGTTGCCTAGTTGGAAAGTTAATGAATAATATTAAATTTATTTCCCACGTCAATCAAATTAAAATAACGTTAGACTTAATTAATAATTAAATATTACTTCCATATGAATAGTCACTGCAACACAAACAACATAATATAATAACAACAAAATAAATGTATAAAACATTAGTTAATATATAATTTAATTAAAATATCAAATCATATAATAATAATCAGTGAGAATAGTCTCCATAAATGTCTGGCGTCTGAGCCATTGGCGGCGATACTTAATACTTTTCACACGTGCCCTAACACTGGCCACACTGTGCTTAACCCAAACCCCAACCCTAGCACCACTAACACAAGTAGCCCGACTTTTAATACCGGTAATAACTACAATCATGTTAATTGTAAACCAACTTGCATAACTGACAAACAAGTTCAAACACTGGCGCCGGAAACTGGTGGCCACCCAGAAAAAAATCAACGAGTCCAAAAAGCCGGTCAACCGGACAAACATATAGCACACGTAGTTTTGTGTGGACAGTTGGCATTCGGGGAGCGAGGTGAATATTGTATAATTGGTGGCCGAATGAAACGCCGTGTTTTTAATGATAAACACTATAAGTATGGCCACCAGTCGCTTGGCCACCGGCGCCCGCAAGTGGTCACCCGTAGAGTACAGGCAGATAATGATACGCGCCGTAAAGTAGCCAATAAGCAGTGTGGGTAAAATAAACTCGGTGACTATTTGAAGCCACATGGTCAACATTCTAAACGTGGTGTTGGCGTTAAGCACCGGTATATACGTATGCGGATTCTCGAGACACACCAACACACCGCGCCGGTAGTCAAAGTAGTAAACACGCGATACAACCACAAATGGCAGGGATAGGACAGCGCTGGGAATCGCTATCAATAGCTGTATCCGCGCGATCGACATGCGGTCAAAGGGGTTGTCGTCGAGGGGTCGACATATGCCGTAGTATCGGTCCCAAGAAAGGGCCACAAATGCAAACGACTCGATGTATAGCAGAGTTGTGTTGATATAACTGTCGACTGAGCGGGTGATGGATAGGGCAAGTGACGAGTCGGTCGTGTAGGCAATGGCAGGGAATATAAAATATTGTATTATAATTAGCTCGAGCACATTTAGACAGTCACATAGTATGATGGTCAACATTATATGCTGGGGTCGGGTGCTGTCACGTGATAGGCTGGATGTCCCCTGTTTGGGGCCCCCGGTTATCATTAATATACATTTAATAACAATGAACGATGTTATTTGCAATATATTAAAACAGTCTATTATAATAATAGGATTTTTTAGCTTACTCAATTCACACGTATTATTCATTGTAATTTTATTTACTGTAATGTTTCGTATAAGGAAACTTATTTTTATAAATATTTAAACTAGATTATTAAATGTTTAATGTCACCATAGAATTATAATCACTATTTACATTAATAATTAATCATAATAACAATAATAAACATTTAACACATAACTATCCGGGAGTTAAATGATAATAGTAAGTAAATATATTTATCCCAATCAATAATAAATAATAATTTTATTTCTGTATTACCTTCATATGAATTCTCATTGTACTCAGACAGACACAAACAGCACATAATAAATTGCCTCATAATAATAATAATAATAATAAAATAGATGTATAAAAACATATAAAAAATAAAATATCTTAAGTCATCAAATCATGTAATAATAATCACTGAGAATAGTCTCCATAAATGTTTGGTGTCTAAGCCATTGGCGGCGATACATAAGCCGTTGCATACGGGCCTTAACATTGACCATATAATTATCATAAGTATCGCCGCCAACCCTAGACCTGTCACTACCAACAACACCAGCACCGGTAGTATAACCGCTATTTGTAACAGAAATTAATTGTTTTGTGGGGCCAAACACGCGGACATAATTGACCATTAAGTCCATACACTGGCGCCGGAAACGGGTGGCCACCCAGAAAAAAATTAGCGAGTTCAAAAAGCCGGTCACCCGTACCACCAGAAAGCACACGAAGTACTTAGTGGACAGTTGACACGTTTCCCACGAGGTATAGATTGAGTAATTAGTGGCCGTATGAAAGGCCACGTTTTTAATGATAAACACAGTAAGTATGGCCACCAATCGTTTGGCCACCGGCGCCACAGAGTGGTCACCGATTGAGTACAAGTGTATGATTATGCGCGCCGTAAAGTAGCCAATTAGTAGCGCCGGTACAACAAACTCGGTGACCAATCGGCCCAATCGGGTCACCTGTTTAAACATGAGGTTCCGGTTAATGAGCGACATATAGTAGAGCTGATTGTCGGCGCAAACCAAAGCTTTGCGGTGGAAATCAAAGTAATACACATATGATGTAACCATAAATGGTAGGGATAGGACAGCGCTGGAAACTACTATCCATAGGTGTATCCGTTTATTTGACATGCGGTCAAAGGGGTTGTCGAGGGGTCGACATATGCCGTAGTATCGGTCCCACGAAAGGGTCACAAATGCAAATGACTGAACGTATAGTAGGGTTGCGTCGATATAGTTGTCTATAGACTGGACAATGGATAGGGCGAGTGTGGGATCAGGCACTAAGTGGTCAATCACAGGCATTACCATGTACTGGCGCATGATAACCTCTAAGGCCATTAGACAGTCGCATAGTATGATGGTTAACATTATCCGCTGGGGTCGAGTGCTGTCACGTGATAATTGTGAGGGCGATGGCGGAGGTTGGGCGCCGGCCCCGGAACTATTGGCTATCATTAATATGCATTTAATACCAATAAATGATGCCATTTGTAATATATTGGTGTAGTTTAGCACAAACACAAAGTGTTGTAACTTGGTCAATTCATATGTGTTGTTCATTTTACGGTAAATTGTAAAATATTTTACACTAATATTAGTTATCAATTTTTAAACCTGATATTATTTTGTGATATATTAATTTGAAATATTTATTTATTTTATATTTCTATTGCATTTTTATGCAATTTTTCTAAAGAAAATAATCATAATTAAAATCACCCCTCGTTTAGTACTGCATTATAAATGACTTTTAATATTAACCTTATATTAATAGTCATTGTAACTCATCTACTGTAAATAAATATAAAATATAGTATTTTAGTATTACCAAAATCAATAGCAACCATGTTCATAATGAAATAGAGAGTAATCAACAATATAAAAATGCATTTTTAATATTAAATGTTATTAAACACTCGGTGTGTATTTTATTGATGTTTACCTTAAACTCGTGTTTAATTGCAATATATTATTAGCTAGAATTTTATTAGGGGACACGGATGGGAATATGGTGATTTTCCATTAGACTTACAACTAGTCTAATAATTATAAATAATATATTTATTAACCATGATAATGTAATTTCAACTATAATTGTATTTATGTATTATTGTAATTATTTGGCATTGTTCAAATGTCAATATTCAATTTGTTAATTTAATATGGGCATTATACGTTGTTTTTGATTTATTGTGGTTTCAATATTAATAAATTAAATAGGATTTAAAAGTAACGTTAAATTTTGTTTTGTTTTATATTTTAGTTATTATTAATATTGAAAATAACTTAATTTTGGGCAATGATTGCTATTATTAGTGATCCTTTTGTTTTAAAACATTCATAATTAATAATCATTTATTATTTTATCTGTTTTTGAGATTATAATTAATTGGCGGTTATTTAAGCTTAGATAACAGTATTGTATGTTTTTGTATTAGAATTATATCATACATTAATATGAGCTCACGATTTGCCTCCGAGAGAGAGAGAGAGAGAGAGAGAGAGAGA
>CAJPIZ010001737.1:0-15594 GCA_905368565.1 Medioppia subpectinata | reverse complement strand
GCCCGACCCATACCGCCCATCGCTGACGACGCCCTACGCATAGACCACACCAGGAAACCGATGATCAGTAGAGTCGGTATAAAACTGACCACATTTGACCTGAAAGTGTGATACAAAACCAGTTAAAACACACATCACTAGACACTCATTAGACCCGTGCCCTCACAGACTAGTGTTTGTGAGGGCACGGGTGTCAGGCCAGTCGCCTACCCGTCCATTTCGGTCTTGTAGACGACGGGCACAAAGTTCGTGGGCTCGACGTTCATCTCTAGCTGAATGTTCTCGAGGTTGCGCTCAAACGTGTCCACCGAACCGATGTTGAACCACAAGATGTTGCCGACGTCTCCGCCCCGACCGCCGGTGCCCGACACGAACCGAATGCGGACCCACTTCTTGTTCACCACTTCCAGTTTGTCCACAACTCCGCGGCTCAGGTAGTTGTTGATGAACTCTTTCCACGTGATCTCTTTGTAGCGCATCTCGTTGTACGCCAACAGACCTGCGGATCAGTTTCAGTGATCATTAAAGAGAGTGTGAGTGAGTGAGTGCGTGTGTGAGTGAGTGTGAAGACATACCTAATACACCCAAAGTGGTGACGAGCGCTATGTTTGTCCATCGGTTCCCATCCTCTCCGGGACCGCCTTTTCCCGGGAAATTGAACTCAAACTTCCAGTCCTTACTCTTCGCGGATCCGCCGCTCGACGGCCAACCGGACTGACCCGTCGACGGTCTCTGTTTGGGTGGCGGCGACTCTTTCTTATCACCGGCAGTGGTCTCCGACTTCTCGCCGCTTGAATCGGCCTTTTTCTCGGCCCCAGTCTTGCGGCCGCTGTTCGGGAAGTACTTCTCGAAGCCTTTCGGCACCGGATTGTCGGCCAACTGGAGTCGAAACCTCTGCAGCCAATCGGCGATCGCCGGCAAGAAGTGGTTGTCCTCCACGTGTTTGAACTGTACGGACAGACAGACAGACAAATAGAGACATAATTAGTAGTAATCTATAACTCATTGATAACTGAAGACATGTGTTGTCTGTACTCACGTATTGTCGGCCAACAAATGACGGCTGAAGAAGCGCTTTACGTATGTGTTTGGCGTTCAGACACCGGAAGGCCATTGTTTACAATAGTGTGTCTTTGACTGGATCTGATTGGTGACAATTACGTGATGTTTGTGGCAATTGTTGTATTGATTGTGTGATTCAATGGGTGTTTAAGTAATCAATTGATTCAATGATAACAATAATAATCGCATTGTTTTTGATTTGTTTACACTTTTAGTGTTGTTTTCATATGTAATGCAATCAATGCATTGGTTTCATCATAAATGTACGCATTTTTACCATAAGTAACGTTTAGTCAATTAATTGGCCTTTAATTAATCATGTTTAGTTAATTTTTGTAATGTTTTATCATGGTTGGTTTGTGTTTACAGAATTAACTTACCTTGTTGTAATTAATTGATGATTTATATCATGTTTATTGTGCCAGGTAACTTTGATTTAGTAATTAATAGCCTATTGGTATTACCCATAAATTTTATACCAAGTTCATTATTAAACTACCATTAATTCAATTACAACCAGTTTTAAATCAAATTATATTTTATTAATTCGATTAATTAATTCATATTATATTCACAATCATTATATATAATGAGCGATACATTTAAATCACATGTAATTTATATTATTAGCGGTTTTATAGTGTTTTTTACAACATTTTGGTTACAAATTAGTTATTGTTTTTAATTCACATTCAGTTATAATTAAAATTAATTATAATATAAATAAATGACAGCAAAAATTCATATCAATAGAGATCACAATTAATATATTGAGAGAGTTTTTGACACCAATTGAAAACAGACTGACATTTGAATGGCTTTTATGAATGTATAGTTAATTATTGCTGCGGCGGTGGGTGTGGAGGCCCGGGTGGGCCCCTGTGCTGGTGCTGCTCCTCGTCGTCGTTGTCCTCACTGGACACGTCTCCCTCATTGGGCACATCAGTCATGTGTATATTGCTTAAGAGGTCGCGCATCGCGTCCAACAGAGAGGTCACCGAACGGCGCAAGTCGTGTGTATCGCCGGGCGCTCGACCGCCGACAGCTCCGGCCGGCTCGTCAGCACCGCCTACGGCTGCGGCGCCCCTCTGACCGCGTCTCTGTTCCATCTGCTGCGCAATGGCCGCCCGATTACGGGCCACAACACCGGCGGCACCGCCAGCGACACCACCGGCGCCGGCGATCAACTCATCGGCGTTGAAGTCCGGCAGCCATGACCTGAGAAATACACTCAGTATATTCTGGTCGGCGTTGGCCTGTGTTTGCGGATCGGCGGCCGGTTTGGGCGGTCGGGTATACGATATGATTGTGTCGGTCGGTGGCAGCGGATCGAAGCCGAAGATCGTGTCTTTCGCTAAGTCCTGATCGCAGATATAATTACCGATTAATTCAATGAGTGATTAAAACTAATGATAATTACGTTCGGGAGGGCGAGCGTCGCCTCCTTAATGCCCGACAGTATAACGTGTCTCAAGACATTCCTCGGGGTTCCGCCGCTCAGGTATTTCTTGCGCCTATAGTTCAAGGTATGAATTAATACCACAATAATTATCAATAGTATGTAAAAGTGGATCAAATAGTCTGACCTCTCGGCGCAAACGGTGACAAACGGGTCTCTATTGGCCACTCTATCCATAACTGTCCGTACGTTGCGCTCCAACCACGACATGATATGCCTGTCCTTCCATAACAGGTGTGTGCGTCCGATGTATAGCACATTCAATTGGGTTACGACGGGTGTAGTAGCGGTCGGGCAGCGGAAGTAATCACATTTGGCCACTCGCGGGTCGGGCTCTACGGAGCACTTGTCCAACAGCGCCAACAGAACGCCCGGAAACATAATCAACGCCTCCTGGAGCTGATGGTCAGCCCTGTCGGCCATATCGGGCGCCTTTTGGGACAAGTAGTACAGCGCCAGTGCTGTCGAGTACCGGATGTTCGGGAATAGGGATAACTTTTTGCTGGTCTCCCACTCCGAGGCCAGTGTTAACAGATAGTCGTACTGTTCACAGCGCAGGGCATAGAAGTCAATCATCAGCAGCACTGATAGGGGGTCGCCCTCCGGGTCCAGACTGTGTGCGCACACAAGTAGACAAACAAGTGGTTAGTGTTAAGTGGATCGGGCTGTTAATGGCCGGGCATTTATTTGGTCAGTACTGTACCCGAGTATGAGTTTACAGAACTCAAGGGCTGTGCGATTACAGCCGCGTTGGCCGACAAAAGTCAAGTGTTTGAAGAGTGCGATATAAAAGGCCCGGTTCTCGGGGCGCCTGTAGTCCAGCCGACACGTGGCCTGCGTTACGTTGAATAGCGGATGGAATGTGTGTTCAATGCAATACAGGGCCCGCTCTGTAGTGGTGGCCAATAGAGGGGTGGGAGGAGAGAGAGTTACAGTACAGGTGTTAATGAGTTATGAGATAAACAATAAGTTTACGGTAAGACTAGATTTTACCGATGAGTTCGGCGGCCATTTGATTGTCTTCAGCCATTTTGCAGACATCGCTGAACTGAATGATGGTATCGATATGGTATGGATGGGCGTTCAATATGGCGATCAAATTGTCCGGATTATAGCTCTCGACGGCGTCGGCGAACATGTGCTGAACGGACTGATAGCTCCTGTTGTGCGCAATGCGAAAGTGTAGGGAATCGCCCACTTTCTCCACGTAATCCATAGTGAGACCAGATTTGCCCACATTTTGCCAGTTCCTGGGGTTGACCAGAATCCAGGAGCGGCTAATGCTTGGTCTGTGGCCGCGACCGGGCCCTCGACGGCGACCACTGCCGCCCTGTTGTTGGTGTTGTTGCTGTTCGGCGACCACTTTCGACCCAAACATGCGTTTCATCTCATTCTCGGGGTTCAGATGCCGGGCCTCCACAGCGATCACCGACTTCTTCACCACTGGTTTATCGGTGGCCACAGCGGCGGCGGCTGCGTTCAACTCGTGACAATTGCCCAACAGTTTGTTCACCTCTTCGACGGTGGCGTCGATATCTTCGTCGTCCGGGTCGGCGTCCAACTGACCCTCCAATGACTTCTGTGAGCGGATCTTCTTCTTCTTCCGCCGGCGCTTCTTCAGTGAATCCGTCGATTGAGTCGAGTCCTGCTTCTCGAGCCGCGACTTCTCGCCGCCGGCGCCGCCCACCGGAAGCCAAGCGCGAGCGGAATCGTTGTCTTTGTCGTCGTCCTCTTTGGCCTCTGTGTCTGACATCGAGTTTTGGTCCAAATTATTCAACTGTTGGGTTGAGAGAGCACACCATCGGGTGATCATTAGTGGTTATAATCAACTCATTTATCACGTGTTAAATACAGAGCAAAAGGATAGTAGACTAGAGAGGGGGTGAGGGAGGGGTAGGTATGGGCTATGTATGGCCGTACGGACAGGCAATGCGATGATAACAACCGCAACACTTATATGACAGACAATTAACCAACAAAAACACCGACTAATTAACCATAATCTTAGATGTCTGATAAGGAGTGGGTGAGGGGAAGGGGTAGGGATAGTGGGGGACAGGTATGCAAACACACAAATACCAATTCAAAGCGATTGAGCGCCAGTTTCTTATGCTTCGGTACGGCGGGAGACGGCCCGCCGCTAGTCTTGTCATTGGTTAGGGAATCGCTGTCCGAACCGCCGCCGCTTCCCATATGATTGTCGACACCGCCGCCGGTGACGGCCGCGCGGGTAGACTCGGGTTGGGCTCCGGCAGTGGCCGTGGCTTTGAGCACATCGTGATTATCGCCGTATAGTTTCTTCAGCACGCGGTTAGACATTGTCTTGTATTGTCTGTCTGTGTGGCCAACGATCGGGTGGTGAGTGTGTTAATTAGGTTTTAATTATAAGTTTTAATTAAGTGTTAGTTTTAATTATAAAAGTGTTTATAATTACGGTTTTAATGGACACGAAATGCACGCAAAAAATATTTGTAATTAAAATCTAAGTTAAAACTAATTTTGTAAATGTATTTATTAAAAATAACTGTTTATTATATTTAATTAATTTAATAGTAATTTTGTAATTATTATAATTCGTATCGATTTGTAAATGATATCATAATTAATAACATAATTATTAAATAATTGCAATAAATTTAATTGCAATTTAAATGTCAATACAATTCATGTGTTATTTTGTTTGTTGGGCTAAACATATGATTAACACAACGCGAGTCATAGCGTGTGATAAAAAGGCCCAAAAATACAAATCATTGAAACTAATGACTGATAACATATCAAAAAGTATCGCACTTTCAGTACCTTTTCATATGATTCCCAATTGCCATACAGTAAGCCAATGCTTTTTAAATACCATGATGTCTACCCATAGACAACGTGTTATATATATTTAGTATTTTGATTAAAATTAATTATTTGTAAGTTTGTAATAGATTTAATATTTTATTATTTAAGATCTGTGCTAGGTTATTTATTGTTATTTGTTTGTAATCGTCATTGTTTGTTATTTAAATTAAGTTTATTAATATAAATTAGCATAAACTATTCAACGATGTTTATGCACTCAAGTAAACCCTAACCAAACAGAATAACAGACTAGACATATTATGATGGGTTAGGTAAACCCTACTTAGTCTATAACCGATATACAAACAAGCTATGTAAATTTGTTAAATAACTATAAAATGTGCAGGTTTACATTTTATGTGTTATGTAATCACTCATAAAACAATCATGATTTAAGTAACATGCATAATAAACATTGAACATTATAACCCGGATCAGCCCAGACCCGGGAAGTCAGTGTTAGGGAAGGACGGGACTCACGTCTAACGGTTACGGAATATCACAAACAAACATCTGTTTGAAAGCCAAACATTCAATCTATGAGTCATTTTTTTGAATGCAATTCTCAATGCAATCCATGTATACCTGTATTAACACATATACACAGTATTACTGCTATAATAATTACCATCATATAAATTCTGTGTGATCTAACTAGTTAACTTATTCAGACACAAGCCACCTTCGCACACGCACATTATACAATTTACATTATTATATTTTAAGTGCACGTGTAATACTTGACAAGTTTTGTAGCGATCATCATCATTTTTTTTAAATATTACCTAGTTGTAATTTTAATTAAAAGTTGCAACTTTTCAATTGACATGGATGTTAATGGAAAGGTGGCGGTTAACGGCACGGCCGGTGCGAGTGGCAAGAAAGTGGCCTTTATTACCGGTATTACCGGACAGGTATGTTATATCATGGGCTATATTGTTATAGCTAGGTTGTTTTGGTTTTAATAGTCATGTTTTAAGTTTTAAATATTTATTAATCAAACACCTGGATTACGCTGATGTTTTTACCAGGGGGCAATTACCCTGACTGTTAGTTCATGTAGTCTCTCTCTCTCTCTCTCTCAAAATCAAAAATATTTTATACAAAAATTATTATTCAAACAGATATTCTTCAAATATATCAATAAATTATATTTTAAACAAATATTACAAAAATATTTATAGCAATTATAGTTAATCAGAAAAAACTAGATCATGTAAATTAAACTTTGGAATACAATACAAATATACTAAAAATTGTATTAATATTACATAGATTTTAATGAATAATTAATACAAAAAGCACATTAATTTATTGCATTGATTCCCATATAAAGTAATATTAATTCCGTGTCTATAATAAGACCTAATGATATCCTATTAAACAAATGACAATCAATAACATAAAATATTTATATCAACATGATAAAACATAATTGCAATTAAAACAACATCCTTTACTAATTTTATTGTCAATAAATTAACAAGATTGTATATTTATTGAGCTAGATTATGTATAATATTGATTTATATTTAATGTATTTTATTGTATCAATACCATTTTACTTTTAATATATTGGTAAAAATAATCATCTATCTTAATCGCAATACACAGCTAGTTGTTTATTTAATTTTTTATTTTATCATATTGGATGCAATAGTTACTATAATATTTATTTGCCAAGCAATTTCATTAATGAATCATTAATCTAGCCTATCGTTAATTAAAGTATAAACAACTTTTATCACTTTGAATATTTATGAAAAAATAACAACACAATTATTGCACGGAAAATAAATGCCATTGAATTAACATTGAAATGTAAAACACACACGATAAATCGCTGATTAATCACGGAATTAACCTAAACATTTCAAATTAAACACATAGCAAAAAACTCCCATTAATTAACCATAAACAAATAAATACTAAAAACATTTTAACCCTATTATACCGTTGATAACCTATAGGACGGCTCGTATTTGGCGGAACTCCTACTGGAAAAGGGCTACGAAGTGCATGGAGTGATCCGGAGGTCCAGCAGTTTTAACACCGGACGCATTGAGCACCTGTACGGCGACCCACTGACCCATAGGGGCGGCTGTAAGTCAATCACACACTAATAATTAATACCATGTTGTAGTTAATTAAATATATATATATATTTCACCAACTAGCAATGCACCTGCACTACGGCGATATGACCGACAGCTCGTGCCTGGTCAAACTGATACACGAGATCCGACCGACCGAGATCTATAACCTGGCCGCTCAGTCCCACGTCAAGGTGTCGTTCGACCTGAGCGAGTACACGGCCAATGTGGACGCGTTGGGCACTCTACGCATTCTGGACGCCATACGTACGGCCGGTCTGGAGCCGACTGTCCGTTTCTATCAGGCGTCTACATCGGAACTCTATGGCAAAGTGCAACAAATACCCCAAACAGAGACCACCCCGTTCTACCCCCGGTCTCCATATGGTAAAAATATATTTACGTTGAATACAGTATATCCACTGTCTCTTTTACCTTGATAATAGTGTTGAAGTGTGGAAAGGTTGGGGGCAGGCAGGGGCACTTTGATTGAATAGGGCGTTTAATAATTGTGTGTTTATTACCTATGTTAATGAGCTTATCGCATTTTTTGTTTTTGGAAAATACAAAAGTTTTTTTAAAACTATTTAAAATTATTATGCATTCATATAAGTAACCAATGAAATACATACATAATTAATCTTGTTCATTATTACCACCAATATAACTAGGCGTGGCCAAACTGTACGGCTACTGGATCGTGGTGAACTACCGAGAGGCGTACGGCATATACGCCACCAACGGTATACTGTTTAACCACGAGTCGCCGCGTCGGGGCGAGACATTCGTAACGCGTAAAATCACCCGATCGGTGGCGAAAATTCACCTGGGCGAAATGGAATACTTCGAGCTGGGTAATCTGGACTCGCGGCGCGATTGGGGTCACGCCAAGGACTACGTGGAGGCCATGTGGCTGATGCTCCAGCAGCCGGTGCCCACCGATTACGTGATCAGTACGGGTGAAGCGCATTCCGTGCGCGAGTTTGTCGAGTTGGCCTTCAAGCGCATCGGCCGAGAGATTGTGTCAGTAGTATTACAGTCACACATAATGTTGGCCCCCGTTATAGTGAACTAGATGATTTTTTGTTAACTGTATGTTTGGTTGTACTCTTCATTATAACGAGTGTTTTAAATGTTCATACAATAGACACTCGTTATAATGGACTGTGTGTTACAACTAAATTTGCGAACATGATAGTAGTTTACCAATTGAATAAGTTAATGTTTTTTACCGAGTTTTATTAATGTCCGATTTAGTATTAGCTTATAAACATTTTACATTTGAATCTAGTTCATTGTAGCGTATGTTTTAATTGCCACATTTTTACCATGATAATTTAAGAATGATTTAATTAACATTGTTATATATATTCCTATCATATTCCTTATGGATTGGCGAATAAAACACACAAAACGTGGTAAACGTTTCGGCCGACAGATGGGAAGGAAGCGGTGTTAACGAAGTGGGAAAGGATAGGGAGACGGGTATTATCCGCGTGCGAGTCAATCAAAAACACTTCCGTCCATCTGAAGTGGTAAGTGTCACCTCCCGGTGCTCTCCACACACCACTCACTCTCACACACACATACACAAACATACACCGCTATTATCGCCACTACCGGTGCCTTTCATAGAGCAAGACATAGTGTATATACCGGTGTGTGTTATGCGGAATAGTAGCCAATTTTGGTGGCCATAAGTGGTGTTCATTCTCAGTACTCAACACATCGGGTGGACAGACAGCCTGTCCTCTGTGTGTGTGTATGGGAGCTGTTATTATTGCTGTCGAGTGTTATGTGGTATTAATGAAAAAGCCTATCAAACGGCTCAATATCTCGTATCGGGAGAGAGAGAGAGAGAGAGAGAGAGAGAGAGNATTGACTCGCACGCGGATAATACCCGTCTCCCTATCCTTTCCCACTTCGTTAACACCGCTTCACTTCAAATCTCTCTCTCTCTCTCTCTCTCTCTCTCTCTCTCTCTCATACAATAGTATTAAATATTATTGGACTATCACTCGAGAGCTCCCGACCCGTCGTCTCGTCTATACCGACTTGACTTGACCACCGGTGCGAAAACTGCACTCAATGTTTGTTTTATTGCGAGAGTACTCTATATATGGTATGGGAATGGAAATGGTTATAAAAATCCCTTTTTTTATTTAAAATACACTTGAAATGAAATGATTGAAAAAATTGTACTATTTTTCGATACAATATTCTTAAGTTATTATATCCTTTCCCTTGTATCAGAAATAACATCTATGTATAGACTTTATATACTGTAGATTTTATACATGCAATCTATACTGTACTGGTATATTGTATACGTGTATACGTGTATACTATAACTTATAGTCTATAAGTCATAATTCTGGTAAAATTAATTAAATATTTACTAATAACATTTTCATTAAGCATTGAAAACATGGATTATATGAAACCAATATCGTTTTAATTAACGTATATTTTATTTGTTGTGCACAAAATCCAAACCACGAAACAATATCCAACGGATTAGCGTTTGAAATGTAATTAAAAACTATTTGCACTGAAAATAATACACAACACAAAAATCTTATGACACGTAAAAACTAATTGATTTAAAACATACTGTGTTTCGCGTGAAAAGGCTTTTCGCCAGAAAAAAACTAAACAAAATATTTCTTTGTATAACACATACTGAGGAGAGAGAGAGAGAGAGAGAGAGAGAGAGAGAGATTGCTAGAGAGCAGTAAAGCTCACTCACACTCGCTTAAAATAACAACTCGAGGGCCCTATTGTGCTGTTAAGCCGGGGATCAAGTGGTTCATCAAAATTGAGAGAGAGAGAGAGAGAGAGAGAGAGAGAGAGAGAGAGAGAAAATAAAATCCTAGCACATATACAATATACATCCTATATAATGATATTGCGATAGTATTGCCTAAAAGGCGTACAAAATTACATTCAACATTTGCGGTGGCGATTGAAATGAATGCAAATGAATTGCATAATAATTACATGTTTAAAATGTTTTGGTCCACCATTGTGTGATAACATGGTAGAATTTATATGGTAATTGAATAGGGGGCAAATGTTTTGTACGTGGCACAATAAAATATATTGCAAACACAATTCTGGATTCTGTAATTTGCATGTTCAAAAACACACATGTTTGTTTTTTCACGTACTGATAAATTACTAGTATAATAAATTCGCTCGGTTCACTATTTCACGTACTATTTATCCAGGCACATTTGTATAGCCCTCTTTCACTCTCCCTTACCCAATGAAGCATTCATTCGTACAGTAAATCAAGCAATAAATACCAAAATGATAAAATTAAATTTGATCAAGATAGTGTCAACTTAATTATTTAATTAAAACTAGCTAATAACCAAATTTAGTACCACTTATAACACCCGTAGCCTTAAACTAGCCGTCCATTGCTGAGCGCCCAAAACCCACACATCAATACCACACGTAAGAAGAATTTTATTTTAAAATATTTGTCTAAGAATTTATATCACGAATAAAGTGATTATACGGCAAGTATTTAGGGTATAGTGTATTCGCATTGTGTGGGGTCTCGACAGCAGCACCCGTACCCTACCGTACGGCACATCCACAACACGACCTGTCATTGGCATGACATGAGACATCTCTCTCTCGTCACTCATCCTATCCTTTCAATTCAATCTATGGTCTAATTCTCGCTGTTTTTCTGATCCAATACTTGAAATACTAAGTGAATTGAATCGACGAGAGAGAGAGAGAGAGAGAGAGAGAGCATAATACCATTGAAAAAATAACTTATTTTAAGTCCGTTTAGTAGTTATATTGTTATGTATTTAATAATACGATAAGATATGGGGAACGGGAGAGGGAGGTAGGGTTTAACTCACCCCCACCTATACTATACTCCCGTATCCATAATACATACCATGATATACAGTGATATATACCGTAATATCGGTTTAATATATGCACACAATTATGTGATTTGTGGGCACAAAAAAAGTGTGAATATTTTATAACCAAACTATTCAATGGTATAGATATTGAGCAAAAAATCCCATAGAAATAGTATGAGTTAGAAATATGGGGGAAATATTTGCCGTTTCACTCGTCGTAAACACATTATGTTTACATCAAAAGTATATTTTTAAACATTAAATATTTTACATTATTTCACAAAATATTCTGTGTTTATATTATGCGCTGTCTTTTGGTATAATAGTGTTTGGTTTTAGCAAAAAATGAATAGTTATTTATAAATTCATTTTATATATTGATATATTATGAGGAGAGAGAGAGAGAGAGAGAGAGAGAGAATCATGCAATTGGTTGGCCAGTAATATAATGGGATGTTTTGTTTTGTTTAAACCACTCGTTGCATAACAACAACTATAATCATTATCACCACTACTAGATCTCTCTCTCTCTCTCTCTCTCTCTCAACAAAATCAATGAAATAGTACATAATATATACAGAATATTCTGTGTTAATTGTATTATCTATACATTATTACTAGACATTGATTGTTATATTAATTGTATTATGTTATTAGCGAAACTTTAAACAAGATTTGCCGACAAATTTCATTAACAACACACAAATTTAATACAGAGTTTTTGACATTTAATTTAATTTCGCACATGATAAGTATCTCTGTGCTACTCTCATCTCATCTCTCTCTCTCTCTCTCTCTCAAAATACTGTGAGTGTTATTAACAAAAACTGTTTTCAATTAAAACAAACATTAAATTTGTTTATAATAACAGAGACTGAAGAGAGTCAGAGAGAGAGAGAGAGTTAGGGAGAGAACTAAAGAGTAAAAACAAAAATCAATCACAAAAATGTATTTTCAATCCCTATCTGCCGTTCACTACAAAACACCACCACTTTATAGTCAATAGACAAATAACTATTTGTATCGCTGTTCACAAAACTAATGATAATTTAAGCAAAAATATTTTGAAACATCATTTTAAAAGCGTTGGCCAAGAAATTGTTGGTATAGTCTAATTAATTTAATCATCTACCAGGTATGTTTATTTAATCATATTTGTTACTAACCAATGTCAATTTACATCGATATTGACTAAGTTTGTTTATGCATAAATTGTTTTATTAAACATTATCATTTTTATTTGTTTAATAAGTTACTGATGTGTAAAATTGACAACAATCTAACTTATTATAGATACAGAAAAGTGAATACTATAAATATAATATAATAACCTAGCTCATACTTACCATTACTTACCATACTCTGGCAATACAGTGATGTTAAACTATAAAATATAAACATAAGATAATTTTTTTGAGAGACTTTTAATTATTAAAATAATGTCTTGTTTAAGTTTTTATATACACAAAATTCTAGTATAATATAAATAAATATTATTTAATAGTGAGTGAGTGTGAGAGAGAGAGAGAGAGAGAGAGAGAGAGAGAGAGTCTATTCACATGATAATTCTGTTGCCATACAATTAATGCCAATAATTTTTTTTGTTAACAAATATACAAAAGCCAAGAGTTTATTATACTTTATATTTATTGAATTTATAAATAAATTTAAATATAGATATGTATTATACAAATGTATTAATGTATGCATATTATACATGTTTGATTTAACAGGCAATTGAACGCAACGAGCTATTTATCGTGAAATTTACAATGTACTTTTACAAAAACAACTCGCCCAAAACTTTGCATGATCGTGAATTTAATGTAAATATAAATAAATACCTACTTTAAATTAAACATAAACAATGCTAAATGGTTTAACACATACACACAGTGTGTTTGCTTTCGTATTGAATACTTGTTATAATGAACACTCGTTATAATCAATTGAGTTAACACACAGTTGGAGACTATTTTGAAGTCACTTTAAACTAACGATTATTATTATGATTATTGTCGTCAACATCCCATCCCATACCCAATAGCACCGACACTCACTCACTCTCCCATACAGTGAACAGTGTTTATAATTATATGTATAATGTATTTCAAATACAAAAGCATATATTTATTCAATAGATGTTAACGTTTCTATACAGACATATAGTGTACTATTATATAATATGTTTGTACATTCAATATCCTGTCGGACAATTTTTGTCGCTATTCAACTGTCACTTACATCATATTAAATATAATGTACTATTCGTTATAATCAATGAATATAAATGATACCGTTTAGAGAGAGAGAGAGAGAGAGAGAGAGAGAGAGAGAGTCAAAAGCTGTCAAAACAAACATTATCACAAATATAGTTAGCTTAATATCCTGCCTGGGTGGTCATTTCAAGTTTACACACATCAGTCTGAATAGAATTGTACAAATGAACATGGTGGTTAACACTTGCATAGTTACTACATATGCATACTGTACCTTTAAAAATTGTTATACTTAATATATTAGAAATTTTTTACATGCAATTCAAAATTATTTTAAAAAATATTGCTAGCTAGATATTAGTATGGTTATAGACTATACCTTATAATCAACAATTTTATTTATTATACAGTATATCTCAAAATTGTATATTTAATGCAATCGCACCTGATACAATACGTGAATTTTATATATAAAGTATAAATTAAAATTCCCAATAATTTTATATTTAAACTTATTTTGCGTTTATTTGTGAAAGCATTTTCACCTTAATTCTAACCATAAAAACTATTATTGTAACCCATTTTGCCATACAATCACTGCCGACAATACACACAATACTGTACACACATTTATCCAGAATATAATGCCTCTCAATAATAGCCCAAATTGACCCAATTGTTACCCTATTGTCACCCCATTTTGGCCCTATTTAAGAGCTAACCTAACTTAACACACACTCAGTCGTTAATCTACAGCCATGTAGTCCTCCAAACACACTCCTCGTGTGTCTCACACTAATTGTGTGAAAGTACCTAAAAATTGTAACTTTTTTAATAAAATGTGAAAAATAAATAAAAGTAATTAAAAGTTATGCCAAAACGACTCATCCTTTACATATATTTAACATTTTAAATACAAATATAATTATAATAATAGCTTTATGTTTTTATATACTAGCAATTTTTTATAAAACGTTTCATAGTATATAAAAATTTATATTTTTGCAAATTTAGGGGAGAGATTGTGAGAAATTTTATTTTAAATTAATAAATATACATTTACCAACATTTTAAACACCAAAAATGTGTTTTGACTGCAATTTACAAACAAAACCAAACACTAGATATAAACTACTGTCCACTCCGTATAATACCATTTAGAATACTTATTATATAAACATCCATACAATCTATACATACGAGTAGTGATGGTCTGTAGTGTTTATATTGATGTAATTGGCTTTCAATGTATGGCAAAGTGATTGAGGGCTCCGGACGAGTCGGATGGGGAACAGGGAGGGGGCAGAAGGGGACGGCATAAAGGGTGTCCATAATTTGGCCACTAATTGCCTGTTTCTTTGGTTTAATGTGTTGTATAAAACAAAACCGTTGATGTCATGCATACCATTCCCTACATCAGCGACGAGCGAGAGAGAGAGAGAGAGAGAGAGAGAGAGAGAGCATAGGGTTGTGTTTTTGAGCGCCCGGTTCCCANGAGAGAGAGAGAGAGAGAGAGAGAGAGAGAGAGAGAGAGAGAGAGATGTCTTAATGGTTTAGGCATTTGTTTTTTAAATATATCGTTCAATACATATACGTATGTTTAGGTTATTCACTGTTTTGTTTACTTTTCCGTCTCATCCCTCTCGACGAGACTCTCTCTCTCTCTCTCTCTCTCTCTCTCTCTCTCTCTCTCTCGCCGATCAGCTCTCAAATAACTGAAGCTCTTATATAACACACAGACACTGAAATGGGAGAGAGAGTGTCAGACCTCCGCTATTGGAGAGACCGTTAGACTTATGGATAAAAAAGTCATATAAGAGTTTAGATGATTATATTTATATATATAAATGTAAACAATGAGAACCGTATGTTTGGGTTATTTGGGAGCTAACGGTCCCCACACACAGTCACCGAGGGTTTAGATCTTGTTTTCAAGACACACATCGTTTGCCAACTGAGAGAGAGAGAGAGAGAGAGAGATGAGACGGAAAAGTAAACAAAACAGTGAATAACCTAAACAT
>CAJPIZ010001736.1:0-15598 GCA_905368565.1 Medioppia subpectinata | reverse complement strand
AAAAACCCTCTGGGCACACCCCTCCCAGACCTCCTTTTTTAACCCCCACCCCCATCAAAATTACGAAATTTATGAATGTGATATATGGATTCGATGTAGAATTCAACGCTGAACACGAATATCAAATTCAAAATTTTCTATCTCGAATACTTTCAGAAATATCGCGACCTTAACTTCCCATAGAAAACCATTATAAAAATAATTTTATGAAATATAATTTTAAATTAAGTTAGTTATATTAGGGTAAGTTAGGTAAGGTTAGGTTAAGGGCTACCTAGACGGTTGTTTGTGGCCATTTGTGCCGATAATAAAAAAAATATGTTCAAAAATCCAAGTTTAATAAATCGAAAAGACGGGTATCTGGAACCGAGCCAATTATTTGCATTAAAAATCTTTGATCATTAAATTTTAAAGCAATTTTCATATAAGCATTTAATTGTCGATATTTTGATTTAAAAGCATATGCTATTAAATACCATAACATAAATACAGCCCATGTTATGGAATAACATAACAAAATTGATATGAAAAATATTGAATTGATAATTATTAAGCCTAATAATCCATATAAGGACCAGTTTGAATAGAAATATAACTGAATTGTTATATAAGTGTGTATTAAACTACTGGTAATGGCCAAGAATAGTGTACTTTGATTGACATAATAATTTATTAAGTGGGCATAAATTCTAGTAAACTTGCTATTTTTATTAAACAACAAAGGGTATTTAAATGATTTCCATTTAACATGGTTAGTAAAGTTGGCCGGATATAGGCGTTGAGCAAATTCCAGATATAATATCACAACAGATATTAAGAGCTGAGCCGTTAATAACGCTGTGGCCGAGAGTGAGAGAAGTAGTCTATCGGACAGATATGGACTCAAGTCGTATAGAAATGACAATACATTCTCATTGTCTACGAGTGCTGTTATTGCGAACCGAAGAGTAGTCACCAAAAGACATATCCTTACGAATATCGCCGCAAATAATCGCCATTTTTCTGATCTCTTCTCACGTATTGATCCGTGTCTTCAAACCCATTAACAAAAGTATTTTTGATAAATTTATCGACTTTTTCGATACAATCACTGATTTGTTCGTGTGATTGCTTATTGTGTTCCCAATGTCTGTACAATACTCTCAAATGCGATATTCCATACATCAGTCAAAAATTAATCTGAAATAAATATATAATTTATTATACAGTTTACATAAAATACGTTAATTAAGAAGTTTATTAAATATGGTAAAGCGGTGATTACTAATTATGGGATTTAAGACCAATAATTATTACTTGTTTAATTATTTTATAAATTACTATTAATTCAGCTGGTTCACCAACATTTATTTACCAATGAATTAAACAAAATTATAAATATTATATAATATTTCAATAATTTTTTCACTCGAGGTTGTGATTCTGGATTCCTTAAGCAACGTCTCATTCAGAAACAAATGGCGACACTATTTGTTGGGAAATAAATATATTTATATCTTCCAAAATAGTATTTGAAATCTAATAACAGTTTATCTAATAATCGATTACTTTTGTACATTTTTATCAAACACGACATCAAGTAATTAATAACTTAAAATGGTATTAATTTTTAGATATAATGCAATCTAAGTTTATTGAAATAAAATTAACTATAAATAGAATAATAATTTATTGCATAATATGTTATGCTTATTAAATAACAATCGGTGGTCAACACGAGAATCAGTTCGTATGTAGTCTTATAAAAGCCTTTGACGATCCGATAACCAGTAGTTATAAGTTTGTGATCGACGGTCACCCCATACATGTCCACAGAGAGTATTTGATTATACGGTGCGAACCACTCAGTACTCTGTTAGACACCGAAACCAAAGTACTTAAAGTGAGTTTTATAACTAAATTAATTATAATTTATAAAATAATTTAATAAAAAACATCACGTTTTGTTTTAAAACTATAGCTCAAAGATTATACTTACGATGCGTTCAAAGCATTTCTGCGATATCTGTATACAAATGAAGTGATTGTGGCGCCGGATATTGGGGTCGAGTTATTGGGTTTGGCCGACACTTACGGCGAGGCAGACCTCAAGACAAAGTGTACTCGAGTTATATTTAAAGGCATTGGCATTGAAAACGTGGTGACCATATATTTGGCTGCCGTCAAGCACTCGGTGCCCGAACTCCAGGACTTGTGCTTTAATTACGTTATGATTCACTTCAAAGAAGTGTTTAAAACAAATGCTTTCAAACGCATGGATATTGACATTCGTATGGATTTTCTTATCAAATATAAATGTACTGTAAATGCGGGCCTTTTATAAAGTGATTGATTTGTTGTTTCATTTATTATTATTATATCAATATTATATTTCGCGCATATCTTAAGATTAAAATGATTATCGGATACGAAAATTAAAATTAATTATTTATATTATAAATAAATATTTAATAGACTTACAAGAGTTGATAGAATTGTAATTATCATTACGTAATATGCGAATCACCCCTAAAATATAATAATGAGATTTTTATTTGTTGATAATAATTGTAAATCTATTTATTTCGGATTAAAATTAGATATAAAATTATTGTGTTAAATATCAGAAAATATTTAATAATTGATGAACATTTGAAACATAATAAAAAGTTATACAAAAAAAGATATAAAGAATTACAATAGGATAGAGAATAAAGTGGATTAATATTTGGTCTAATAATAAATGTAAATCAATTGTAATTGCATTTTGAAAATATTAAATATTAGAAAAAATGATTTCACGGAAGACTAATAGTGGTAATTTTTGGACACATTTTTATCATATTCTCGACAGTCGTTTGGTTGTAGTCTTTGTCTCTTCCGTAGAGACAAATTGTCTGAATTTGTGGTAATTTTGACAATGAATTCAACACATTATCACTCACTTTATCCCTAAGATAACAGCGAATAGACCGAAGTTTAGGGAAGTTTTGATGGATATTATTGAAAAACAATTGATTTGTCGGTATTTGCGATAAATGTGTTAATCGTTTGCATTCATTCAAAGCATCACTTCTCAAAATATGGTAATTCAAGCCATCGATTTGTAGGCGTTTTAATTGTTTAAAGTGTTGATTGATTGTCGCCAACAATTGATCGCGCATTTCGTTTGTCTCGATATTCACTATAAGAAATAGTTTCCTGATTTTTAAACAATTATTACCGATTTGTCTCAAATGTGCAACAGTTAAATAATGAATGTCATTATGCATATTATGAAATCTGCATTTAAATTCATTTAATTCACTCATTTGTGATAAACCATCCGACAGTTGATTGAGTGAAAACTTATTGCAATTCTGGTCAATATGCAAATCAATTGATTTCAAACTCTTTCGATAGTTTTGCACAAATTGTTTGCATAAATCGCTGTCTTTGTTAGCGAAGTAAAGCACAACTTTGCGTATTTTCTTAAATGTGGGAACATTTCCATCACTTGCACACAACAAACGCATCGATTCTGATTCATATGTACCACAAATTATGCTAAATTTCTCCAAATTTGTGCATAACTTTACATTTGTTTCAAATGCTTCCCAAACAGTGATATTTATGGGATTCAATGAAAAGTTCAAATAAATTGATTTCAATTGTTTGGAAAACTTTGCGAAAAATGCATCAATTGTTGGCAATTTTCGATCACAAGTAGTTATAAAACTAATGTCATTCAATTGATGGAAATGTGTTGTGATTGTGGCCAACATATCATAATCGCCGCCGAAACTCATTTTTGTGATGTTTGGCAACTTTTTGATCACAAAATTTAATTTGTTTGCATTCAAACCCCAGGGCGCCCACCAACCAACATTTAGCACACTCTGTGTCTCGTATATAACTCTCTGCCATTGTTTGCACACTTCTTCGTAACGGAACCGCTCATAGAATGACAGATAAGACAACAATAGTTGACACAAATCATCACCAAATCTGTCAAAAGAGTATTTTGCTAACATTTTGTCTATTTGTTGATCACTTTTTGTGTCCATTTGTTGTTCACTTATTTGTGAGTAAGGTTTTAAAAGATATCACTGAATATTACGTGAGATCAATTGCTTGTGGTAAATACCATTCGGTAGTCATTACTAGTGTGGGCACCATTTATGCATGGTAAATGTTTTTATTATTACTTTAATATAAATATTGAGTTTCACTTTATATTGATTTGAATTAATGAATAATATTTGCAATTTTAGGGGCAATAATTATAATGGTCAGTTGGGATTGGGCCACACCAACAGGCAATTATTGCCCGTTCAGATCCCATACTTTAGTGCCATAAAAGTGAGCAAGGTGGTCGCCGGCTATTATCACACAATGATACTGTCATACGAGGGCAGTGTTTATACGTTTGGCATAAATCGGGGTCAATTGGGAACCGGCGATACCACCAATCAGTGCACACAATACAAACTGGACAGCGCCCAACACCATGGTCCCTTTGTAGACATCGCTACCCATAAGGTTTGCTATATCTCAGCGGCGGTTACCATCACTGACAAGATATTAGTTTGGGGTGACTGTCGTAAACCTGTGGGCCTTTTGCTCACACCTACCGGTAATTTATTGGGAGATTGTTAAATTTTAACACTTAAAATAATTTATACAAAATCAGTTGTTAACGTTGGCTCAATGGGTGACGCGTTTGGATTATACGGTAAAGTTTGTTCAAACTATAACTCGATGACCATAAGTGGCCAAAAAGAAAATCCTCTGACCAACAGACTGTCCAAATCCTTTGACGATCCGATAACTAGTAGTTTCCAGTTTGTGATCGACGGCCGCCCCATACATGTCTACAAAGACTATTTGAATATTCGCTGTGATATTTATATGCGACGATTATTAGACACCAATGAAACACAAATCGAGGTTTTGTTTACATTGTTGTTATTCATTGCACTTAACAAACAATAATATTCTAATTTACATCAATAGATAACAGACTATTCTTACGATGCATTCAAAGCATTTCTGCGATATCTGTATACCAACGATGTGTTTGTGGCGCCAGATATTGGGATCCAGATATGGGTCGAGTTATTAGGTTTAGCCAACACTTACGCTGAGACAGACCTCAAGCAAAAATGTAGTCGACATTTACGTAACGGTATAGCCGTTGAAAACGTAGCCCTAATATACGGGGCGTCTATTAAGCACTCGGTTTCAGCACTTCGTGACGTTTGCTTCAGTTATGCGGACAAACACTATAAAGATGTGACCAAAACACAGGCTTTCAATGATTTGGATATTTGTATTCGCAATGATTTTATCAAAAGGATTCAAATGATGCGAACCTTTTAAACATTGAGTTAAACACAACTTAGCGACAAATTTCTTGCTTTTTTTTTGTTTAATTATATTGAGTTTTATTTTTAAATGAACAGATATTTAAAAATATGATAAAATATTGATTAAAATGGGATTAATATTTAGTTCATTATAATTGTAAAGTCGTTTAAAATTTAATCAAATAACTATAACTTTTTTGTATTAAAGTTTTAAATTCATTTAAAAAGTTTAATTGAAATGATTTTTGGACATATTTTCATCACTTTCTCGACAGTCATTTGATTGTAATCTTTGGCACCGATAGTAATGGTCTGTATTTGTTGTAATAATGACAATGAATTCAACACATTATCAGTAATTATATCATAAATAGTGCAACGAATGGATCGCAAATTGGGGTAATTTTGATGAATATTATTGAAAAACAATTCATTTGTGACAAAACCAAATAAATGTGTTAATTGTTTGCATTTAATCAAAGAATTACTTCTCAAAGTAAACTCATGTAAATAGCCATTGATTTCCAGAAATTTTAATAGTTTGAAATATTGATTAATTATAGCAATCAATTGATTGCATATTTCTATTGTGTCGATAGAGACCCGGAGAACCAGTTTCTGTATTTTTGGACAATTAATACCGATTTGTTTCAATTGGACGACAGTTAAATGATCATGACCATGGTAAAGTTCATTATAATAGATATCGCATTTCAATTCAACTAATTCACACATTTGTGACAAACCATCCAATAGTGTATTGATTGACAACTCATCGCATTCCTGAGATACAAACAAATCAATTGTTTTCAAACACTTTCTATAGTTTTGTACAAATTGTTTGAATAAATCCACTTCTCTGTTACCATAATTGAATATAATTTTGCGTAATTTCCCAAATGTAGGAACATTTTCATCACTTCCGCACAATAAACGCATCGATTCTAATGGATATGTGCCATACCTTAGGGTAAATTTCTGCAGATTTGTGCACAACTTTATATTTGTTTCAAACGCTTCCCAAACAATGATGTCTTCGGTAAGAATGTTCAGATGAATTGTTTTCAATTGTTTGGCAAACTTTGCAAAAAATGCATCAATTGTTGTGACATTTGGATTATGAATAGAGTTAAAATCAATGTCACGTAAATGATGGCAATGTCTTGTGATTGTGTCTAACATATCATTATCGCCGCCGAAACGCATTTTTGTAATGTTTGGCAACTTTTTTATTGCAAAATTTAATTGTTTTGCATTTCTTAAACTCCTGGGAACCCACCATCCCACATTTAGCACAGTTTGTGTCTCGTATACCACTCTCTCCCACTGTTTAGACACAGACTCGTATCGGAACCGCTCAGAGAATGACAGATAAGACAACAATAGTCGACACAAATCATCACAAAATCTGTCGAAAGAGTCTTTTTCTGACATTTTGTCCATTTGTTGATCACTTCTTGTGTCCATTCGTTGTCTACCTTTAGTGAGACTATAAAGTAAGTCCTGTTAAATGAGTTTCTTATGTTCACTACTTATTGTTAAGAAAAATACATTTAAATAAAGATTGAAACTTATTTTGAACACAAGTAAATGCAAATCCGTGTTAAATGAAAGAATACGAGCTTATGATTAGTTGAAAGTCTACTGCCCTGTGGCTAATATACTATGCCTAGATATGGAACTATCCCGGTCATTATGGTCCTAATCCGGGTCATTAATATTGCCCTGCTTTAGATCCCTGTATCTATTTAAACAATCAGTATTGATTTATATACTCTAGATACAAAGATACCTGTCCCAATAAATCTTGGTCTTTGGGATTTATTTTAAATAATAACAGCAAAACATTTATTTAAATTTCAGTGTTTATGAAAAACACATCTGAATTAGAAAACTATTGTTTGACACAAAGTGGACATCAAATGACCTCAAATGGGATGCGTTGAGAGGCGACAAAAATAATATGTTTATTAAATTAATAAATTATTGCATAAAATAATAGATATAATTATTATAAAATTAGATATTATTATTCTATTGCAAAAAAACATTGAAATATGTATTAAATAATAAATAAGATGACTATAACTGACAGTAATGTATGCAATAATATGTAATTCAATGCTATTTATGTATGCATTTAAATAATTGACGACACATTTCGCTGAACGCCGACAAAATAAAGCCCAAAAAGTCAAACAAATTATTTATTTATCACTCGTTTGGCTCTCATTGGCATAAAATAATCAATAAATAAATAAACCCAAAATATATACCAAAAAACAACAATTATCTGAATATTAAATCAAAAACAACGCACAGATTTGGCTCTCATTGGCATAAAATAATCAATAAATAAATAAACGCAAAATATATAACAAAAAACAACAATTATCTGAATATTAAATCAAAAACAACGCACAGAATATTGTGTACGCAAAACACAATTAACTCATTTCTAATTTGTCCACATGTAACATGTGGGCCAATTGACATTCATATTACAATTAATTTTTGTTCTACTAATGACTATTGGCTGATCAATAATTTTTAATGTCTTGATTGATTAAAAGTCTAATTTACCAAGGTGAGTCAAAAGTTACCATTGACTCGTTAGCATTTTTTGCCACATCCCTCAATTTGATGGAGGGGATGAATTTTCCCCTGGGTCGCTGTGCGTTAAATACACGTATAATAGCCATAAAAATATCAATATTTTGTGTCACAAACAAACAAAACCCTAAACTTAGAATGGGCGTCCCCCTAGCGGCGTTCAATTAAAATTCTTCATTTAATTTTCATACAGTGTACTGTATAAATTATATATCGATTAGGCCCCACACATGTATGAAACTGAACAAGGTTAATGAAAATGGAACGCGTTCCAAAAACGCCCATTCCAACCCTAAACACAGTATTTCATTGTCGAGAGAGACAGACAATAGTAATACATGAGACAACTCTCGCTGTGCGGCCACAAACATGTATACCTATACCATAGCCTTCGCACTACTACTGGTGCCGGCATTTCTAACTACCGGTGCTTTCGGTCAACGGAGCAAAGATGTCCAGAAGCCGGAGACACAGTACGACTCGTCGCTGTTCCGTATGAACCGAGTGCTCGAAGGCATACCATTCCTACAGAGCGTAACAAATGTCACATCAGTTTCTCAATGCCTAATGCATTGTATGAAACGTAAGCCCGACTGCAAGTCATTCAATTGGGGCCGTAATGGCGACTGCGATCTCATGGCTGACTCCGTCTGTTTCAATGAGACCCTACTCTTGAGCCCACGCGAGGGCTACGCCTTCTATGACATTATGGACGGACCCGACTATGAGGTCATTTAGTACTTTGTTTTGTACAATATTCTGTGTTTTTAACAATTTTTAACTACAATTCATATATGAAGAATGTGGTTTATAGGATCGTGCGGCCCCCCCTCCAATCAGGCGAATGGTCTGTATTTGTTGTAATTTCGACAATGAATTCAACATATTATCAGTCACTTTACCCAAATGATCACAGCTTATAGAACGGAGATTAGGGTAATTGTGATGAATATCATCACAGCAATGCTATACGTTAACCACAATTGGGGTATTACTCACACACAGCGATGCTATACGTTAACCACAATTGGAGTATTACTCACACACAGCGATGCTATACGTTAACCACACAGCGAGTAATACCCCCAATTAGCAGCATATTAAAATAAAAGATTATATTGACATATCTTTTGAATATAACCCCATGTTAAGTCTATGCCATAGGTTTGAACTGTAATCCCATGTTAAATCCTATAGAGCGGGGAAGGGGGGCTTGGGGAGGGGGAGCCGAACGATCCTATAAACCATATTCTTCAACGATGAATTATGGTTAAAAATGAATTTAATGCACTATTCATTATATACGGAGAGACAGGAAATGAAGTGATTGTTGTGACCAAAGATGATGTGGTCTTTCATATGAATGGCAATAATATCACACAAATGACAGAAATCAAGGAATTGAATGCAAAAAGTGTGATTAAAATAGCCGTCGGTAAGAGTCATGTCTGTGCCCTCACATCGGCCGGTGATGTGTACGCCTGGGGTGACAACGACTGCCATCAGGGTTTTTATAGATATATTTCAATTATAATCATACAATAGATTTAGTAAATTAATTAAATACATGACTATAGTTGGACACCGGGACTACCAGTGCATTGCAAACGCTAAAGAAAGTCAATTTTCTCATTAGAAAAGAGGGTCAAATTGTGGACATGGATTGCGGCCATTGCCTCACTATAGTTAGTGTTGCCAAAAGCTCCCGGTGTTTGTGGCGCCGGATATTGCGGTCGAGTTATTAGGTTTGGCCGACACTTACGGCGAGACAGACCTCAAGCGAAAGTGTACTCGACTTATATGTAAAAGAATAACCGTTGAAAACGTAGCCCTTATTTACGGGGCGGACGTTAAACACCGGGTGCCGGCCCTCCAGGATATATGTTTCAAATACTCTGTCACCCGATTCACAGAAGTGTCCAAAACAAGTGCTTTCAATGCTCTGGATATTGATATTTACAAGGATTTCATCCGTAAGGCATCACTAAAGGGAGCCTTACATTAAATTTACACTTAATTAATGAGATATTTACTTTATCTCAACATATGTCAGATACAATATTTATGAATTAGTTTAGTAATTAAAATCTTGTTTAAATGTATTATTACCAGAGAATCTTAAAATAGTTTTTTATTTTACCCAAATAGTCACTATAATAGTTAATAAAAAGGGGTCAAATAGTTGCTTAAATAGTTGTTTATTTTTGATAAAATATTGATATTTTTAGTAAAAATTTTCAATAATCGTTATTCAGTGGTCTATTGTTTGTCTAATAACAGTATTATTTATAGAATTTTGTCTTTTGAGTCTAAAATTTAGTTCTAATTACATAATCTTAATATTTTTACAAATTATTTTAAATGCATAATGTTTTATAGTGTGCATATTCTAAGTTATGACAATAGTAAAGATAGATTATTATAATAGATTATTTGCCAATCAAATTACTTAATTTTAGATTTTATACTATTTTCAGCCCATTTATACAATATTTATTTTAATTCTTTACAATTATTGGACAATTTTTATATCTATTTTATGAAATTCTTGTAAAATTAGGCCATTTTTACAAATATTGGTCAAATAGTTGGTTAATAGTTGTTATAGTTAGTTACCCCTCAAATAGTTATTTATAGTTAAAATAAGAGTTGGCTAAAATGACCCTAATGGCATGATAGGTTGACATACCAATTCTTAGGCTAATGCTATTAACCGCTAAAATAGTTACTATAGTTGATTTACGATTCCCTGATTATTACGTGATTATCTAAATTATAGAATTTAATTTCCAAAATGTATGCAAAAAATATATCTCATTTAATAAACTAATTTGTAGTAAAATTATTTAATTGTATTGAAATAATATTATTGAAATAAATAGCGGATAAATATACAGATGTCTTTAAATTAGAGGAGTCCTTAATATTTGCTTTAAAATTTAGTCAAACCTAATAATACACTAAGAATATATTTTCCATTACTGTAACCCTTACCTGAATCCATGTATACTAATATATTGCTAATTGTCTATCATTTCCACTCACTTTGTATATAAGGCCTCGTCTATCATGAGATCGTCGATGAGTTTAATTATATGTTTTGCGATCAATTTTTTCTTTAGCCTAAAAATAAGTGTTTAAATGAAAATATATTTTATGTTTTAAACGGTTTGAGACAAAAGAGATTATAAAATGGCCACAAATGAAGACTTGGGATCAGTTGAGAGACGACTCAAAATCAGTTCATTAGACAAATGGAAAGTATTCAGTCGTATGAGTGAAGAGTTGGTGCATAACATCCAGTCATTTGTTATATACGGAAAGAAAGGCAATCAAGTGATTGCTGTGACCAAAGATGTGGTCTTTCATATAAATGTCCGAAACATTACAAAACTGTCCGAATTGTCTGAATTAAGGGCAAAGGGTGTCATCAAAATAGTTGTGGGCGAACATCATATTTGTGCCCTTACATCGACCGGTGATGTGTACGCCTGGGGTGACACTGATTACAATCAGGTATAGAAAACTTTATTCACAGCGCTTATAATTAACATAGATTGTATATTAATTTATTTTATGACTATACAGGTGTGCGCCGGAAATATCAGTCCATTGAAAGTTAATTTTAGTGAAATAAAGAGTCCGATTGTGGACATGGATTGCGGGGATTGTTTCACTTTGACACTGACCCGTAA
Organism: Medioppia subpectinata; assembly: GCA_905368565.1. Lineage (NCBI taxonomy): Eukaryota > Metazoa > Arthropoda > Arachnida > Sarcoptiformes > Oppiidae > Medioppia > Medioppia subpectinata. The sequence goes on along the minus strand of CAJPIZ010001736.1, from coordinate 3,963 downwards.
CGGACAGGTGTACGCCTGGGGTTTGAATAAATTTGGTCAATTGGGGTCTGGACAGACCCAACTCGTTGCTAAACCTACCAGAGTATTGGGTCATCTGGAGGGCTGTCACGTGACATCCATTTCCTGCGGTTTGTGTCATTCGGTGGCCGTCACTAAAGAGGGGAAAGTTTTTACCTGGTAAATTATTTAATATTTACATTAATATAATTTAAGTCTATTTTGATTTGTATTAATGTTTTACTGCATGTGATATTTGCAATCCATAGGGGGTATAACTTCAACGGTAGGTTAGGTTTGGGTCACTTTATGAGCCGATCATTGCCCACTCAAACCCTAAACGATGAAACAAAAGTGACCAAGGTGGTCGCCGGTAATTATCACACAATGCTTCTGTGTGATGACGGTTCTGTATACGCATTTGGATATAACCGTGGTCAGTTGGGCACCGGTAACACGAGTGATTAATGGTGGCCATTCAAGTTGGCGTACGACCACGATGATCTCATTGTAGATATTGCCACACACAAGGTTAACTATATTTCAACCGCTGTTACCATTACTAGAAAGATATTGGTTTGGGGCGAGTGTCGGCAACCATTGGGTGTATTGCTCACACCTACCGGTAATTGTTTAAATGCATTATGTGAGCTAGTTTATAATTTATAATTAATGTTTTATTATTCAAATCTCAATAGTAGTAAACGTCGGCTCAATGGTCGATGTCTTTGCATTGTACGGCAGAATACGAGTAAATTATCACTCGATAACAATCGGTGGCCACGAAGTGGTGGATCCGTTGGTCAACAGTCTGTCCAAAGCCTTTGACGACCCAATAACCAGTAGTTTGCAGTTTGTGATCGACGGCCAACCCATACATGTCCACAAAGAGTATTTAATAATACGCTGCGAACGGCTCAGACCTATGTTGAACACCAATAAAACAGTACTTGTAGTAAGTTTTAAAATTAATTTAGTAAATGTTATATAAATTTATAAATTCATTAAATTATATCACATTTTATTTATAACTACAGATCACAGACTATTCTTATGAGGCATTCAAAGCATTTCTGCGATATCTGTATACCAACGATGTGTTTGTGGCGCCGGATATTGCGGTCGAGTTATTGGGTTTGGCCGACACTTACGCCGAGACAGACCTCAAGACGAAGTGTACTCGACTTATATGTAAAGGCATTACCGTTGAAAGCGTGGCCCTAATATATGGAGCGGCCGTTAAATACCGGGTGCCGGCCCTCCAGGATATATGTTTCAATTATATGATGAACCGATTCGCAGATGTGTCGCAAACAAATGCTTATAAAGATCTAGATGATGCCATTTGCAAATATGTAAGACCATTGAAGTCAGTCTAACATTTTGGGGATAGCATTTTACAAGTAATGTATCAATAATATTACCAAAATTATCGTACGATTCCCTAAATTTTTGTTATTTACTAAATGAATAACATCTAAGTATAAATAATAATAATGCTAATATTAACATTATCACAATGTTTATATATTTTTAATAATATAAAACCCAATCAATAAATCAAGAATTTTTCTATAGTTTAAATATTTATTTCATTTTCATATAAATAAAATTAAGTATTATACAAATTAAATGATATTAATAAATTTTAATTGAGATAATTTTGGGACATATTTTTATTATTTTCTCGACAGTCGTTTGTTTGTAGTTATTTACTCCAATCAGGCGAATGGTCTGTATTTGTTGTAATTTCGACAATGAATTCAACATATTATCAGTCACTTTACCCAAATGATCACAGCTTATAGAACGGAGATTAGGGTAATTGTGATGAATATCATTGAAAAACAATTCATTTGTCCGAATATAAGATAAATGGGTTAATCGTTTGCAATTAATCAACGCATTACTGTTCATTGGTTTGTGATAGCCGTGGATTTCCAAGCGTTTTAATTGTTTAAAGTATTTGTTAATTGTCGCAAACAATTGATCGCTTATTTCTATGGTGTAAATACGGACCATAAGATGCAATTTTCGTATTTTTGGACAATTAATACCTATTTGTCTCAACTGAATGATAGATAAGCTAGGTTCATTGTCATTCTGATAATGTTCAACCATTTTGCTTTTCAATTCAATTAATTCACTCATTTGTGACAAACCATCCGATAGGCAACTTATTGGCAACTCATCGCAATCCTCATAAATATTCAAATCAATTGTTTTCAAACTTCTTTTATAGTTTTGCACAAATTGTTTGAATAATTGGATGCATTTATTATCATAAATGATTAAAACTTTGCGTAATTTCTCAAATATAGTCACATTTGCATTACTTCCGCACAATAAGCGCAACGATTCTAATCTATTTTCACCGCAAATAATCGCAAGTTTGTGTAGATTTGTGCAAAGCTTTACATTTGTTTCAAACGCTTCCCAAAAAGTGATGTCTTCGGGATAAAAGTCTAGATGAATTGATTTCAATTGTTTGGCAAACTTTGCGAAAAATGTCTTAAATGTCCGCAAATTTGGATTATGATTAGTGATGAATTCAATGTCAACTAATTGATGGCAATGTGTTGTGATTGTGTCCAACATATGACTATCGCCTCCGAAACGGATTTTTGTGATGTTTGGCAACTTTTTTATCACAAAATTAAATTTTTTTGCATTCAAACCCCGGCAGACATATCCGCCAACAAAGAGCTCTGTTTGTGTCTCGTATACCACTCTCTGCCACTGTTTAGACACAGACTCGTATCGGAACCGCTCAGAGAATGACAGATAAGACAACAATAGTTGACACAAATCGTCACCAAATCTGTCGAAAGAGTATTTCGCATAACTTCTTTGTCTATCCATTTGTTGATCACTTCTTGTGTCCATTAGTTGTCCACCTTTAATGAGTTTATTAAAACTGCACCAATAAGTAGTGCTTATATTAATGACTTTATTTTGAACACAAGTTAATGCAAACACATAGCAAATGAAATAAAACTAATTTAAGACTTTTGAATGCATTTCACTGAACATCACATGCTATGCCTAGAACTGGGACTTTCCCGGTAATTAGGGACCTAATCCGGGTTATCAATATTACCCTGCATTTAATCCTTATACTTATTTGAACAGTCGGTACAGTCAGTAATCTTGTTCTTAAGATTTAATAACAGCAAAACATTTGTCTAAATTGCAGTGTATATGAGAAACAGATCTTAATTAGAAAACTATTGTTTGACACAAAGTGGACATCAAATGACAGCAAATGAAGACTTGGCATCACTGGAGAGACGACACAAAATCTAATGTTTAGTGAATTAAGAATTTATTGTATAAATTAATAGTTATAATTATTATAAAATTAGATTCGTATGATTTCACTGCAAAAAATTGATATAGAATTGTTAATTACCGTATAACGCGCATCTCAAAGACTGTTTACATTTTAAAATAAAAGTGCTACATATACATGTATTTTTACAAAACGATTAATTTTGTGACGTTTTTACTGGTTTTGCGATTAATTAATAGTTATATTTATATTTAAAATAATCAATTTTATTATTAATTGATTAAAATTTGGGTGCTCAATTTAAGAATTTTCCAAAAATTTAACTTTTTTCATTAGATAACGCGCGCGTTGTCTATGGGATAATACGGTATATATGAATATAAATATATTAAGCCAAATTGCTAAATTATATATTAAATAATAAATAGGATGACTATAACTGAAAGTAATGTATGCAATAATATGTAATTCAATGCTATTTTTGTATGCATTTAAACAATGGACGACACATTTCGCTGAACGCCGACAAAATAAAGCTCAAAAAGTTAAACAAATTATTTATTTATCACTCGTTTGGCTCTCATTGGCATAAAATAATCAATAAATAAATAAACGCAAAATATATAACAAAAAACAACAATTATCTGAATATTAAATCAAAAACAACGCACAGA
>CAJPIZ010001735.1:0-12650 GCA_905368565.1 Medioppia subpectinata | reverse complement strand
TATGGTAAAATTTGAGTCTACACTAGTCATGTAATAATAATTGAAAGAGAGAGAGAGAGAGAGAGAGAGAGAGAGAGAGAGAGAGAGAGAGAATTACAGACTGTAATGTCTTTTACGATAACCATTAACATAATTTAAAACTATGATTCATTTAGATTGTTATTGGGTTAAATCTGCTAGGTACTTTTAATAATTTATTACATTTCATGTATTTGTAAATAAATAGCATGTTTTATTTGATATTGATTAAGTTAAACAACCTATATTATAAAATTTTATATTATACAAATAAGTAAGTGCCTAGATTATATTTTAATTAATTGATTTTATTGTTTAATTTTTATTAATATGTGCATACTGTACCTAACATTTTTAGTTAACATTAATTAGTTAAACTCGTAATTTAAGTGTAAGTGTATTTGTACCGTACATGTTTGTTATTTTATTATTTAAAAATTTTTACACTTCTTATTATTAATAATTAATACGGTATAAAATATACTAATGTATTGTTTAATTCAAAAATATATTATTAGTTATTGTTTACAAATACTTTTAATATCACAAAATATAAATATAAACAATATTCAAATTTAGCATCATAGAAAACATTATATTAATTAAGCTACAATATTAGTATAAAATGCAAATTATTAAAAGAGCATGATAAAATTAACACTTTATGGTAGATTTAGCTGGAAAACAGTTGCGCCTCCGCCGCGCGCCGGACAGTGAGACCAGCAATCACTTGACCGCCAATTGAATTGTATTGATTGAATGCTTGAGCACCCGCCGCATAATTACCCTGGTTAATGTAACTCAATATGGTAGAACTCTGGAAAGCCCCACAACCCATGTTGAATGCAAAGTCCACGCACTAGATGTTAATAGATAAAATATGTGACGATAAATATTTGAATACATTTTTTGTTTAATTTAATGTCCTAGCTTAATTATGTGTTTTGTATAAATTTGTACAAGAGAGAGAGAGAGAGAGAGAGAGAGAGAGAGAATTAAAGACTGTAATGTCAATTATGATAACTATTAATATAATTTAAAACTATATATCATATAGATGATTATTGGTTATGTAAAGACTTATATTTATACAAACATAAAATAAATCTAAATTAAAATTTTAGTAAAAATGTAAACTAACCGCGTCAAATTGATTTTGATTGAGCTGGGGCGCAGCAGCGTTAACACAATTTTCGAACTCAACTAGATCGCTCATTAGTATTTGAACACCCTGGGCCATAGTGATGGGAGGGGTAATATTATCGCAATTGTTATGCCAAATGCAAGCGTGTCCGTAGCCGATGGTTATTTGACCCTGGTTACACAAAATATATATTATTATTTCATTATTATTGCATTCTTTATGGCTATACAACTTACAACTTGATCAGCGTAAAAAGTGGCCACAAACCCTTCCGATACTTCCAGCAAGTTCAATCCAGCCTGGCCAATTGTTCGCGTTTGGGCCCAACAGCATGATACTAGGCTCATAAATAATACACTAGTAATTATGGTCATATTATTAAAATTTTGACTAGAAACAATTTAGTAAATTATGGTTAAAAACTATCTATAGTAGGAATAGGCAGAATTATATTTATAGTGAATGATGATACAGTATAAAAGTTACTATTAAACTAATCATTACCTGCCCTTAAAATATAAGTGAATGCTTTTAAAATCTAATTCATTTTTGTTTAATATAATTATGAATCACAAATTTCATTAAACTCCACCACTCATATCAGTCACATTATATATGACTAAAATACTATTTATAATCCTAGATGTAATCCTAGCCTATTGATAATCTATAGTGTTTAAATATGCTGGTAAATTAGTCTGGCTTTTATACTATTTACATTCTGGTTATTTTTACACCATAAATTTTTGTATAACCTCAATAAAAAAATGTTATGTATTTTTAACCTAGATCTTAGTCTTAAAACAATTAATTTAAGATGTATTATATAATTTATTATAACACAGAAATTGGATCTATGTCAGTTTGTAGTTAATATAAATTAATATAGTTTATAAGCATGTTGATTGTTTGACATTTTACTGCAAATATCACCAGCGTCAAATTAATGGTAACATGTGTTACAATAATGAAACAAACGGTGTAAACAATAATAATGTGATGAGCAATAAAAACAACTGTTTATTTAAACAAAATAACTATTTATCAACAAGATAAATTGTTTTGTTTTTTATTTTAAAATATTGTGATCTTAAATTTTACATAATAAAACAAAATGTTTTAAAAATACATATTTGAAATAAACAAGCTAACCTAGAATTATAAGTGATTATTGTCAAGACATACATTAAATATTGTTATAACTTATGAGTAACTTTTCATTTATTACTTTTGGTTATGAGATCTTGGACAAATAATAATTTAATCATAATCATCGTTATGTAACTATTTTAGTGTAATTTTATACTGTTTTAAATCAAACTTTACCAAGTGAGTTATTTAAAAATGTTACTATATGGCAGAGAGAGAGAGAGAGAGAGAGAGAGAGAGAGAGAGCAGTCCTTTACCCGTCTCTATTCATTGCAACTGATGAACTTCACGTGTTTGTAATAATTTAGCCTGGTAATTTGCTTATTATATTAGAAATTTAAATTATTTCGTATACAAAATGTATATTTGTATAATGTACTATTTACAGAAGTATCATGAAAATAATGCAGTAATAACTAGATAGAGAGTTAATAGCTAGAAACCGAAAAATAAACTTGAGATTTATGTGCGAAAAATAAAATAAAAGTTAATTATAATTAATAGTTTCGAGAGAGAGAGAGAGAGAGAGAGAGAGAGATATTTATAACAATAAACTAACTTTAAATTATTGGAGTGGTAGACAAAATGGCTTTTAATTATTAATTATTTACATTTATATAATCCAAAGTGTTATTATAAAGTTAATTATTACAACTTAACAAACACAGTCTTAATAACTAGTTCATTTTTGGTTCTCTTTATCTAATATTTAATTATATAACACATAAACCATTTAATTAAATAATTTTCAAGCATTTAATGTTTGTTACTTATAATCAGATTTTAATGATTTCAGTATTGAAAGTCCGGAATGTTGTGAGAAATATCATATTTATTATGAAATCACACTTAGAAAGAGCAAACAACTTGGTTTAGATATGATTAATTTTAATCATAATAAAACTATTTAAAGTAGATTATCCGTACAATGTACACTTAATGTTCATTACAATATATTCTCAAAAATAACCAATATAAAACAAACAAAAATAATTATCTAGCAATTAATCAACCAACATGATTGGATTGAAATCAATAACTTCTCTAACAATTATGTATATAAACATGATAAATAATTAAACCTGTAAAGATTAGATTGATAGAAATAACTAAAAAAATTCAGCTTATTACAGTATGAAATTATGTATTTAATGAACGAAAACAACCTTGTTGGTAGTTTGATAACATTGATAAATTATGTTAAAGCGAAAAACAGAGTATTCTTTCAATGTACAATTTATGTACATTACTAAATATACCAATTAATGCCTAGGAATTAAATAAATATATTGTAGAGCGGAACCCTTCTCGGCGGCCAATACCGTGGCCATCGGTGACCGGTGTGTTTTGTCTGTCATCTTGGTAGTTTGGTTGTGTCCGAGACTTGAAGGGTTGCCTACCTTTTTATGTGTTAACTAATTAATACTGTTTATAGATAATGAATTAATTCTCATATAGTTGAAACACATTTTATTGATACACATAATAAAGAATACAATTCACAAATATAGGAAAAGTGGCGAATTGGAGTTACACTTGAGAAGTGTGCCCTTAACGTTACGAAGCCCCGTGCTTAGCATTTTAGGAGGAATACATGGGTTTATATACACCGGGCTTTTTAATTATCAAACTCTTTATTGGCTACAAAAATCACCCCATAGTCTACGCTATACATTCATTGGGTAAAGTGATAATACTGATTAAAAGTCCCTGTCCCGGTGTTTTCGATAGATAAAAAGGATGTATGAATATAAGAGATAAATAATAGATAATTTTTGAAAGGATATCAGCACAGCTCTACATTTCCCCCAACGTTAAGAGTGGATCTCCTGATTCACCGCAAGAATAGATTTAAATTTTAAAATTCATAGAAATATAATAGAGTCGTTGGCTAAATATAAAACAACCTTTCATATAGGAAAAAACTATTTAGCCAACAAGAATGTGTAACATAAATACAGGTACACAAATAATCTACAATTAAAAATATTACATTTTCATAATATAAAACAGGTTAAATCACATTGTTTGATCTTATATTAGGTACCTATTATCCGTGAAATAGAATCTGTCTATTTATTCTGAAAAAGTAATAAAAATAATTAAGTTCTAATAATTAAATACAAATAAATAATAAAATGCATGCATTATATAATAATATTTTGCCGTTAACGTAACGTGTGATCATCCAGTCAGATGCCAAACCGGTGGTTAATTTGGTGGTTAATGTGAGCTCTGTTAGTATCTTCATCCGGTTTGATCATCGCCTTCTTTAATGACCACTTCTATAGTTGAGATCTCATGTATTAAGTCGGATTACCCTGTACAATCAGTCTTAATACTAGCGCGTTTTTCAATTCGTTCACAATAAAGGTGTTTTTATGTGATTCGTTCGTTCGGGATTTTGTTGTATTCCAGCCATTCTCATTGCATTTCTTATATGCCTGCTCCTGTCATTTATGAAATCACCCAAATGCTGGCCATTTTGAAACGCGCTGATATCGGTAGGCCTAACGTTATGTAACTTATTACATAATAAGTCTTTGAATCAAATCTAACATAATCATAGAAATAAATAAAATTAATTAAATAATTTGTATAATTATGGTATTCAAGCCTTGGTGTTATAACTCCTTGTTTGCCATTTGTTTGAGCACTACTTCTCAAATCTGTTATATAATATTAGGGTATGAATTATTGTTATTAAACGTTTGTATGGTTTATATAATGAGTAATAAGTTTTTATTCTTTTATTTTTTTTCTATTTTTTTTGTGGTTATTTCTATTGCAGAGCCCAATATCCGACTCATTAGTTATTGAGGGGCAATAGTCCATTTTAACTTGATGATATTGTGTATTTGTGTACAAATGAAATGAAATGTCTATGAATTTACAATATATAACCTATACAATATCTGTATTAAAATTGCTTTTTTTTAATAAGTTGATTTTGCTATACCCGAACATTTTTATACCCTTTTATACATTAAACTTATAAATTTAATAAACACTTACAATTATTGGACATTACCTTATAATTATGAATTTATGTTATAAATCTTATTTCTAAATTAGTAAATCAAATTTAAGTTGATCTGAAAAGTCAATAAACACTTTCACATCACCGAGGGAATAGTATTTTATGGCGAGTTCATGCAGACCATCCCTACGTCTTTCTTCATATATACGCTCTCACATGGAGTTTCCGAAAGCATAGTTTGATTGCCCGTCGTTCCCTTTACCACAAGCAATAAACGAGAAAATTACAAATTAATCTAATTTACAATCCATTTGTCGCTTCAGTTGATCCAGATTTGCGAAGATTTTGTGTTTGGTATCAATAGATGAGCAAAACTTTTCAAACTTTAAATTTTCTATCTAACAGCCGTTCAATTCTATCGCCAAATGAAATACCCCTCCAATGGGTCCCAACTTTTTCGCCTTATTTAGCAGTTGTTTTGTGCCTTCAATTGTGAACCCATTGACATTCAAATAGTTTTAATTTTTGGTAAACAAATTTAAAACGATTGAAAACATATTTCTGATAATCAGTCTTAAGGCCGGACCGGGAGGTGACCACAAACTTTCGGGCGCCGTAGTATTGCAACTATGAAATCAATTATTCCTATTAACGGCCGGTTTTATCGCTTTCAATGGCCGCCTATCCATCTCTTTGTCTCTCATTTTAATGACCATTTTTCCCATATGTTTACCGGTTGTCATATAACGGAGCGCTTTGACCGCATCCTTGGCCTCAAACATTGTATATATGATTGGTTTAACGCAACCGCTCTTACAGTTTTTGTGAACCTAATCGTAGAAATCTGGGAAATAAATTGCTCTATATAATGCGGCCGATATTGGCCACACACTCGTTCGACGCGTCCATCTTCTCGCCCGCCAATGAATTCAACACAATATTCACTCCCTTTCCAGCCGTCAGTTTCAACACTTGATTTCCTGAATATATCTCTTGAGTTGAATATCTTATTCTCCGGTATATGGTATTCATTCACCAAAAACGGTTTCTTCTCTTCCGTCCCAATCGTCGCATAGATATCGCAGTCGTAATGCTTACACATATTGATGACCGCCTGACCCGCACCTCCTGCCGCGGAATGTATTAATATACTTTTTCACGTTTTAAGTTTAGCCCGTTTAATGAGCGCGTAATACAGTATGCTATATGTGCTTAATATAGTAGCCATCGACTCGGAAACTATAATCATGTTGTGAATACTGGCGTTCAATGATGTGGTAAAAGTACAGCCCATCTCCATACTCATCACGCGTTCGCCGGTATCCACGCGACGGCCCACGTATTCACAGCCCATCACACAATCGGTAAACAGCTGTTCCGGACCGGCGGATATACGACCATTGAATGCCCACCAAGTCTTTTGTTGTGCCGGAGTTTTGATAAGTGTCCATAAGTTCCCAGTTTTCCCCTTTTGATAACATTTGCTACCAAATCGTTGGCCAATATATCAGAATAGAGTTTAGTATTGAAGTCAATGTTTGCCCCACCATTGGTGTCCATATGAAAGATATGCCGAAAGTTCTCTTTGCCTGGTTCTAACCGCAAATTATTCATTAAACCAATGATACCATTGATATACGAGTCCTGAGAGACAAGCCATACGTTATCCGTTTATTGTTCGCCTCTTTACCGGCGATCAGTTTTGTATGCAATAATTCAAACCATAGCTGATAACCACCAGTTATTTTTGATAACATTGTGTTTTTCAGGTGTCATCGGTTTGTCAATGATTTTTCTAAAAATTAGGCATTGAGTACCGATTGTATCGCTTTTTGCTGCGATTAAATTAAATCCAGTTTTATTGGCAATTGTTACAAACTTTTTGATTCGTAAATCCAATTCATTATTACTGGAAATTGTGTTTCCCGTCAAAGATATGAACGTAATCTCAGGTTCCATAAACTTATGCCGAAATAACCATAATAGAAATCCATTGCTGTTTATGGAGTCAAACAACTATTGAATAAATTTATTCAAATTCATTTCCCATAAGTCTTGTGAGTCTTTCATTATAACCAAATGCGAAAGTTTTAATGATATGTCATCTTTAAGTTGCTATTCAATAGCCCTTTCTCTATACAATTCATTCACCGATTGTTTACTTTTAACAATTAGTTTGTAATCGACTTCAAAGGGAAATATACAAAAATGGGTGACAATTCGTTCCACATCTTTGCCCAGAAAACTGCTACTCATATTAATTTCAGTGATATTTATATCACTATTTATTACATAGTTTCCACAAACAATTTCCACCAATGCTCTCGCCATACGTTCGTTCTTCTGGATCTGATTCACCAAATCTTTACTCAAATCGTATTTACTACTTGTTTGGATTTCATTCAAAATGTTTGCCACTTCTCTATCGCTCAGTTTATTACTATTTTTGTCAACAACTTCTGCCAATAATTTATCAAATGTGCGAAACACAACATTATTTTCAATGCTGTCGCCCCTGAATTCTTGCTGTACTTCTTTACTGACTCTAAATACTTGGACACAGCGACCGATAAGTAATCATCGATGGCGTGAAAGTCATCGTTGGCGCAACCTTCGGTCGAATCTAAGACCAGACCAGTGGTATCCGTACGCCGGGAATCGGGTAATACGACCACCTCTTCGAGTTCAACGCTGGGAGAAACCGATTGTTTTGTATCCAAATTGTAATAAAACGGTATTTGCGACGAGTATTGGGCAAAACGTTCGGCGAATCGGACTTTCCCTCTTTATAACCTCTGCGACGGCGTTGTGTTCGCTCGTCGATTCGTCGCCTATTTGGCCGCCAATCACACTATCGATCTCGACGTTCAATTGGTTCGGATAAGAGCTGTAACCGCCGCCGTCAGCACCGATCGTATCCTCCTTTTGACTCTTGTGTCGTTTGGGTCGAGCCTTAACTTGCGGATCATCACCGGTAACAGCATTTGCGAATAGGCGCCGATAGGGTGCGCGATTTGGACAATGCGTCCATATAAGTGACAAACTGTCCGTCCTATTTGCACTCGCCGTAAAACACGTTGAAGTCATTTGTGCCCACATTGTTGAGCCGTTGAAATGCCGTGTCGCAGTCTAAGCCCATAACTCCCAATTCGTTGTATATGCCTCTCAACCGAGTACTGCCTCTGCGATAGTTTGGACTCGTTTTTATAGATTACGTGTTGCGCTATTAGCACGTCATCGCCCGGCGCAGGCATTTTGCCCAACACGCGTGCGTTTTCGTTCTCGTATTTTGTAATCTAACCGATTAACGGATAATATTTCATTGTAAGAACAGTATCCTGGTCGAAAATACGGCCCTTTTTTAATTGAACATTCTCAAATATAACGGGTACTCTGTGCCATAATTTGTCCATGTCGGCCGCCAGTTTACGCCACGTCTGCATTAAATAGCCGATGACTGGGATTATAGGGTTGCCGTCTACGGAGCGGTCCAAATAAAACTCGTCTTTATTTGTGCAACAATTTATGACAATATTCATGTCAACGGCGTTTCCACGACGCCAGAGCTCCGGATATATATATGGCGCGGATTACTGAACTATGATTCCATTTCATCAACGAGTCAATCGACCGCGTATTGCGGGCCACCGGGCACTCATACCGAGTGTATAGTTATCTGGTGACAGATTAGGGCACAACTCGTACAGAGTGACCAAACCAGGCAAAAATACGTCCATATTCTTGTCGTTTGAATCCATTTCGCAGTGCATTCTCTGTCGGGTCGGCGATCATGAGTGGAGTGGACAACCATTTTTTTGAACGCGGCTTCGGGTGCGGTATATGTTTATTGACGGCGTTAAGCGGTTTGGATATATTTTGAATGACTGGCAATATTACTGCTCTCTAATTGACAAATATACCTTTGTCTGCCAATACTTTGATTATTTTATACTAGATATTTGTCTTATATAACTGGATTTTGTCTCGTGTTTAAAATAATTTTGTTATGTTTCATGTAAATTTTTTTTATTATTTGTGTAATTTATACTATCATATAATTAAATGAAACATATAATAATGTTAAACTTATTAGAGTAAATTTAATATAGAATAAGAATTTTTATTTATTTTACAGTCAATCAATGGTCATTTCCTATTTTACTCGAATAACTTAGTGTTCAATAAAGTTTATTTTTGCCAATTTTAATTAGTTTAAAAAAAACAATTATATTATTTAATACAGTATACTTATTTATGTTATATTTAATTATTGTGTATTTGATGTAATCTCAGTAATAGGATGTAAGGAATATTTTCTTATTGTATTATGCTAGTATATTGTAATAGAGTATGCGCTGTGTACATCTATTATTTACTAATTGCTTGAAAATAAGATTATTTGATATTGTATTAATAGTTGTTAACAATATGTTGGACCCTTCACAACAAGCGATAGAGTTTTTAGAGTCATTGGAAAAAAACCCTATGCGTTTAGAAAAATATGAGAAAATATTAAAATCATGCGATAACGTTATCAATAACAGCCGTGCGGCCACTGTGACCGCAGATGAGCATGGCAATTTAATAGCAGTTGCCGGCACATCAGCCCCTACTTGTCAAATGAACAAGGTTAGTAATTTACTATTGTTAATTATTTATTTTACAAATATAATTAATATAGTAATTACTAATTAAGATTACTGATTGGGACAATACTATCGTGGATCTGAACGCTGATCCAATAATAAGGATGGAATGTACTCATTGTTATCAATCCTTTTCAAGAAAAATTGGTTTAGATCGGCATTTCGTATTAAAACATAAAAATAAGCAAAAATGTTTTTGTATTGTATGTAAACATAATTAACTTCAGATTAATCTCTTAATAATTATGTATTACTTTATTTTGATTAATAAAAGTATATACTTGAACAACAAATCTAATATTTGGCTTTATTGGTAATTTAATTCAAATTCATTTTTATACAGTTAAACCTCTATTTACTGTTTATTCTCTCTTAAAACAATGTCTAAACATTTAATTTGAGTACATTTTCCTTATTTATAACACTATTTTATTATTTAAAACAATATGTAATTCATTTCATTCATTCATTAAATTGTAGACAAAAATGAATAATTAATTTTTTTAAAAATGATTACAAAAAAAATATTAATTGAAGTTTCGGTGAACAATAAACGAGAGAAAAATACAATAAATAAATTTTCTATTGAAACTAAAATGTAAACAATAAAGTAATTAATTAGAGTTTAAATTTCTAATGCAATACTTTTAATGCAAAGTTAATTAAATGAATAGTATTTTAATTTTCAATTACATTATTATACGGACAGAAAGACTGCACGCATGAGAAAATGTTTTACGGCATTCACTGCAATATCAATAGCTATTCAACACTATATGACAGAATTCGTAACTTTTTATTGTCGATTTAATAATTTAATTCCAATTGTCTGTCATTTCAATCGATAATTGCCTGTAAAATGCTTTAGGAGATGAAAATGTTGGCAAAATATTGATATAAAACACTGTATAAGGGTTTACACTGAAAGGCAATAAAATTACATAAAAGTATTGCATTTTTAAAACATTTTAATAATTGAATGAAATGTATTTCAAGTAACGAAGCAATTTTTTTGTTTAAAACCAAATATTTTTTTCAAATGCATTAGTCTTACAGTAATTGCTTTTAAACTATTTTTTTAATTGATTTTCTAATAATTAATTTTATGACTTAAATTCCGTTTCCAATGATATATTAAACGAGAATTTTTTGTTGCCGTAATTTAATGTATTTTATTTTACATGTCAATTTATAAGTTATGATGTGTATTATTAGTTGGCTGACACATTTGTTTGACAAAATTGTTTATTATTATACAACTTGTTTCGTGTATTTGTCCGATTGGTTTCGAAAGGCGAGTCCCCATTCGCATAACCGCTGGACCCGTCGCACACCTCAACCAACTCTTGCGTTTGTCCTTTAATGTGATCCAAAGAAGTCATTTGATTAGCGTTTGCGAGTACCATCCGCTCCTCGTAATCGCATTCACACAATATCTTATTGTCGTATAAGTAGAAGCGGTCGCCGACACAAAACCTATAAGAACAGGCCTCGCATTTGAAACATTCCAAGTGATACACATTTCCTCTCGCTCTCATAATCATTTCAAACGCCGGGATTTGTTTATTACACGCAGCGCACAGACCCGTTGCCCCAAACATCCTGAGATAATCGCGTTTACAGAGTATGAGATCAGCTTTAGTGAAGAGAGTGGATCCGACTTCGATGAGACGACAATCACAACAAACACATTTGAGACAATCATCGTGCCAGAGATGATCGAGTGCTTTAAGTAAATATTGCCCATTAATGACATTGTGACAGCCGTAGCACTCGGGAGCATTCATTGATCCGGTGTTGGCCGTCGATATACTTTGTGTTGACGAGACGTGTGTAATGTCATTACTAGTCATTTTGTTAATAAATAAACTTATGTGATATACATTGATAACTCTACATTGTTGACATTTTGTATAATAAATTATTTATGTATAATTTTTAGTAATTGAATTTTAATTACTAATATTATTTATTAAAAATATTATTCATTAAATTCAGTTAAACATGTCTTAACATTAAAACAATTGTTATAATTAATTAATTAATTAAATCATGGACGAATTGCAAATAAATTTCATTTAAATACCATTTTAAATTAAAATAATCATAAATACTCGAATATAAAGTTTAAAATTAAACCAAAATATAGTGTGACACAAAAAAAAAATTAATCAATTAGTTTTAAGTGTTGAAAGATCTATAAGAATATGCAAATTTAATAATAGGGTAATCACTTGACAGTTGTTTTATTAAGCCTTAAGTTTGATGACTTTAAACACCGTGTTATTTCACTCGATTCAACACTTGAGATCATAAAAAATAAGAAATTACAAGATATTTGTAGAAATAAATTTTTGGCAATAAAAATATTAAATATTGTAATACTTTCTTGAAATTCATTTTATAATCGAGTTATAATTATATGACTCTATTTGGCTTTAAATTATGTTTATGGAAGAAAAGAATGAATGAATGATTTTATCGATAAGCAATTATTTAGGATATAATTGTGTGCTTTCATTGTGATTAAATGAAAGTGTATTTTGCGGATTGCATATAATAGCGCACATTGAATGAAATGCAGTAAAAGTATTGTCATAGATGTGTTACTCAATTCATTTAGATGTTTTCTAACGGTAACAAAAACTCTTTTATTTCTTATCTAACTAAACAATACTTCCTCTCTCTCTCTCTCTCTCTCTCTCTCTCTCTC